>JASAMW010006481.1:0-12757 GCA_030247985.1 Epsilonema sp. ZAB3_2
TTTACGATTACAACAACGACGAAGAAATGAACGCCGAAATAAATACTGCCCTATTGCTCCATATTTTATTGCCACTTTTCCTTATCTTACATCGCCACACTTTGTTGCTCTGTCTTCTCCCTTTCAGTTCTGTCATCAAAATGCTGTGGCTGTTTTTCAGCTACTGACCATTGGCCACTCTGTTTTTACTTTCTGAAACCAGATGCCTATGTTATGTACTCTGCATCTATGCTGCCTTGAGGTTGTATCAAGTGATGTTCAGTCCCAGAACCTTGAGTACCGGCCAAAAGAACAAACGTGGAAGCTAGAAAACTTAAACGGCTAGTTCTGCTCTGCAATACTATTTCGTAGGGAGCGATAGGTGTACACAGATTCACACTGAGCATAAACACCCGCCGCTGTGCTTTCCTCTTTCTCCATCGTAATCGTTGTCTACTGCGAAGTTTAGGGCAATCCCGGCCACCAGCTAACCCACTCCTGTCTGGGCCGGATAGCAACTCTGGGGTTGGATAATTTTGGTTTGTTTTGCCAAGGAGCTCCTTGGTTTTGCTTAGAATGTTACCAATTTGAACTTTTACCAGTTTTGTGAACTTTTTAATTTTTGGTACTAAACCCACCACTTGCAAGTAGGTGGTCTACATTTATCACAGCTTACCCTGCCTACAGTAGGCTTCAGCTCCTACACTACTTCACATCAGGAGCCGGTTTTAAAAATAGATTTGAGCCTTTTCTTCTGAACGGCCCAGGGTAAAGCAGCGTGCGCTTTGAAGGAGTGTGTAAAACTGTTTTACCCGCGTACCGCCTGCCACGTGGTGTGGTGGTTTGAAGTTGAGTCAGAGTATAACTTCAAAGATCTTTTGCATAAATTAGACCACCTCTCTCACCCCCCCCCCCCATTCCCTCGCACTTCGCCTATTAGGTTGAGCTGAGGTGCAATTTATGGACAGAACGGGGTTCGCTACACTGTATGCAAGGGATCGAACAACCAGTTCACTCCCTTTCGCTTTTCCTCAAGATTTTAGAAGAAGCATCACATTCACATAGCCGCCCACAGCACCACTGCCACTGGATTAGAAAGTATAGCGAGGCGTGGTCATTGAAGAAACAGCCACAGCAGAGACAGAACGAAAGGGAGAAGACAGAGCAACAAAGGGGAGAGTAAAATAAGGAAAAGGGCAAAAAAAGGAGAACAGCAAACATCCCGAACGAAAAGCAAAACAGGAATCCAAAGAGAAAAACAAACCCGGCAAGACACACGCCCGAAAAGGGGAAGAAGAAAAAGAAAGAAAGAAAAGAGAGCAGAGCGAGGCGGGAGAGGAAAGAAAAGAAGAAAGAAAAAAGAAACAGCAGCCCAGCAAAAAAACACAACCCCATATTTTGCGCAAGCCGTTCCCTTTCTGCTTTTCTTCTTTGGTTCAATGTCTTTCCCTCTGCGTCACAAACCCCAAAAAAAAACCCGCCCCCCACACCACACAAAAAACCCCCCCCCACAACACCCAGAAACACAACCCACAAAACCAACACCACACAAACCCCACCAACAGCCCAAGGGAGGGGGGGGGAAAAACCAAAAAAACCACACCACCCACACAAAAACACACCAACCACCATCCCCCAACCAAACACAACCAAACCAAAAATCCAGCCAGCGACAAAAAAAACACCCACACCCAAACAAAAACAAAAAAAAAAAAACAAAAACCCCCACAACACACAACCACCCACAAACCACACATTTTGTAAATTTTGGTGTATTAGTTTATTGTTGTTTTAGTTTGCCGCTGATTTTGTATTATGTGAAATAAAATAACATCTACAGTACCTACTTATTTTCCAAATATTTGTATCTGTTTAGCTAATGAGTCCGCAAATTTCTAGGTGCGTCTTGTAAGTATGTAATGTACGTAGTAAGAAGGAGACCTTCTTCGTACTTGGACTTGGGCTGTGACCTCCTATCCTACCATAGGCCTACATCCTCTCCTACCATAGCATAACCAACCAGCTAGCTATAGCTACGTATGTAAGTAGTATGTGTGTAGGGTACCTATTATGTATTCGCTACTATAGTCGGTACACTCTTAGCTATGTTATATACGATGTTTTACGACTATGTATGTAGCAACTTGTTCAATAAGCATGCGCAGTTGTTTTGACTTCACAGTAGGTAGGTATGAAGGGAGTCATGACCTCTGGCTCTCGCTTCTGTATGATAGCTTCACGCGTTACCTGCTAATATTTACATTATTTTTATCTGATTTTTGAGTGTACATGCTGCTTTCAAATTCTGATTTGCCGTGATAGAAGATTGATTGCTGAATTAACTAAGCGTCTGCAAGCGGTCTTAAATCATTAACGAAAGACGCCTGCCTATGTCCGCGCTGTAAGAAGTCTGTGTATGCAGCGGAAGAAAGGTCCGCCGGAGGCGATAAATGGCATCAAGCCTGCTTCAAATGCAGTAAGTTTTGCAAATTGCTATAATGTGTCTATCTCAACTTCTGTTGTTTCAGGGAAATCCCTTTGAACTATGTTATACAACACAGCAAAATCTTTGAAATACTGACTGAGCCTGCTTAGTTATTACTATTGAACGCGTTTTTGTCCGTGGGGATAAATTACTATTCTACTTTAACTCACGACCGCCTACCTAACCTAGTAGTTCAGTTCAGTGCCTTGTGATTCCTCCTACACTAAGCGTGTTGCATAGCTACATACCATACCTACTTATTGGGAGCAGAAGGTAAAGAGAAAGATGCCTTTCAAGCCTATCGAGCAGGCCAAATGCCCCAAGTGTGGCAAGTCTGTGTATGCTGCAGAAGAGATGGTGGTGGAGGCTACAAGCTGCAGAAGTTTTGCTTCAAATGCTGTAAGGGCGATCCGGCAACAGAATATGATCCCCCACCTTGGGCTAGGGGAGGTTGTTCGTCTCTCTTTTTGACCTTTCCCAGTGATCTTCTACTTTGAGACACACAAAAATGGGAGATCGGAAAAGCGGACCCCCACCACATATCCTTCTGTCCAGATTTCTGTCCAACTGCCCCTATTCTCTATTGCAGTCTTTCTTCCTTCTGATCCTGAATATTCGTCATATAGAATCGCACCTATCTTAGTTGTGCCTTGCTGCACTACCCATTTTTCCTTTTATTATGGGGGGGCTGATACAGGCAAAGAACTTGGCTTGAAGTGGCATGAGCCATGACATGCAGAAACACACAGCGATCTCCTTTTTTGGGCGTCTCATAACTGTTCATTGTGGCTACTTTTTTATTTTTGTTGCTTTTGACGGGCTTTTTGTTGCTTTGTGTTGTAATGTTGTTTGTCTTTCTCTGTGTTGTCTACTTTTTGTTTTGCCTGTGCTTGCTTCAGCCATGTGCAACAAGCTGTTGGACTTCTATGAATGTAGCTGAACATCTGGCAGAGTTGTTCTGGCAAGCAATGTCATGGCAGGCGGTATGGACCCAAAGGTATAGGATTCGGTATTGGCGCTGGCGCTCTGACCATGGATACTGTGAACAGTTTGGAGAACAAAGAAGTGGAGATGACGTAAGCGTCCGTCACTCATATCTTTTATTGGTGTCCTGCTTGTTTTATACTACTTATGCATTGTGGGTGGACGTGGAGTATGGGATTGACTATTGTGGTATTATTGTCGTCAGAATGTTCACACTTTTTGGGGCTTTTTTATTTGCCTGGTTTCTCTGTCTAACATCTACATACTACCTATCACAATGCTTGCTTCTTTGCTTGACGTCTGTGCCTTGAGATTTGGCGCCCACGCCTCATGTACAGGGCGTTCCATTTGGATATGAATGTCGTTTGGGGCTATAACTTGGAAACCACTAGAGTTAGACGCTGAAATTTTTCCTGCAGATGGACCCAAGAATATGCATAACCTTGTGTAAAAAATTTCGTCCCAAAACTCCAATCTAGAACATAAGATATTGATTTTAATCGACTACGAAAATCAAAGTTTTTGAATCAGAAGTCCTTGTGCTCAGACGACTTTTTGTGACATCTATCATAGCGCTAGTCAATACGTGCAAATCTGTTAGATAGGCCAGGATCGCGAGAGACATCTTTCCTGACTTGCTGCATGCACATATCGGTTCAACTCTCATCAACACTCAACTCAGACAAAACCCAACCAGCAGTAGCCTGGCAGGAGCCAGCAGTGCTCCGCCCTATCTGACTCCCCAACTTTTCCTGGTGGCATTTTTCTCCCGAACAAGCTACCATGTTCAGAAGCAAAATCCAAACAAAAAAACAGTCCCAACAATAAGCTGCCAAGATGATTTCTCCAACCCCTACTTGGTGAAAATAAATATTCGTGTTGAAAAAAAAAAAAAAAAAAAAAAAAAAAACAGACAGCACAGCTAAAAAAACAACACACAACAAAAAAAAAGTCTCCTATCCCACATATTGAATGACATTATGTTGAGATGCCACAGAATACCTGAACAGTAGGCTCTTGCGATTCAAAAAACTTTTGATTTTCGTGGTCGAAACTTGAGGGTACCAATATTCTTATGTTCAGATTGGAGCTTTGGGGACGAAATTTTATACACAAGGTTATGCATATTCTCGGGTATCTGCAGGAAAAATTTCATCGCCTTAACTCTAGTGGTTCCCAAGTTATAACCCAAAACGACATTTCATATCCAAATGAAACACCCCTGTACTTAGGTACGTACCGTACAAGTCGCACGTCTCCCTTATCCAAAAAAACAAAAAAACAAAAAACACACAAAAAAAAAAAAAACAACAACACCAAACAACCAAAAAAAAAAAAAGCAAAAACACCCAAAAACAAAAAAAAAACCAAAAAACACAAACCAACACACCCACCCCAAAACACCCAACCCACCAAAAAAAAAAAAAAGACATGAAAACCGTAAATTACAAAAGTAGGTTACTGTGGCAGGCGGAAATTTCGGATAGTGGACTTCCGCCATGGATCGTCGCCATGGATTGTGATTCTAGACGTGCCGAATGGTTTGTAGACCTCTGTTTTGTGATGGACTTACATGTACAGAATATGGCGCAAGCGTGGACACCTTCTAAATAAATGAACCTTCCTTTGGGGCTAAAATGGTCCACTTATTTTAGAAGGTGTCCATGCTTTCGCCATACTTTGTAAAGTGGTGTGGACCGCTGTCGCTGTGTACAGGTCCAGCACAAAACAGAGGTCTCGGAGCCGAAATTTACCGGGCTGTCCACAGCACCCCATTGTCCCTCCCTCCCTCCCGTACCCAGTACGTACGTACATACATTTTGTAGGGTGAGGTGAGGTGTAGCCTTTATATTGCCACGAAATGAACCTCGTTTGACAAAGTATAGTTTTCAGAATGTAAAGTAAGTTAGTCATGCTTTTTCTAAATTACGAAACTCAAACCACGGATGAACATGCGACTTGTACGGTACGTACCTAAGTACAGGGTGTTCCATTTGGATATGAAATGTCGTTTTGGGTTATAACTTGGGAACCACTAGAATTAAGGCGATGAAATTTTTCCTGCAGATACCCAAGAATATGCATAACCTTGTATCAAAATTTCGTCCCAAAGCTCCAATCTGAACATAAGATATTGGTACCTCAAGTTTCGACCACGAAAATCAAACGTTTTTGAATCGCAAGCCTGGTGTTGAGGCTAACTTCTGTGGCATCTTCAACATAATGTCATTCAATATGTGGGAAGGAACTCAACACGAATATTATTTCACAGTTCTGGGGAAATCTTCAGCTTATTGGAACATGGTAGCTTGCTCGGGAGAAAATCCACCAGGAAAAGTTGGGGAGTCAGATAGGGCGAGCACTGCTGCCTACTGCCAGGCTACTGCTGGTTGGGTTTTGTCTGAGTTGAGTGTTGATAAAGTGAACCGATATGTGCATGCAGCAAGTCAGGAAAAAAATGTCTCTGCGCGGGATTTCCTGTTGCCCTATCTAACAGATTTCACGTATTGACTAGCGCTATGATAAGGATGTCACAAAAAGTCGTCTGAGCACAAGACTTCTGATTCAAAAACTTGTGATTTTCGTGGTCGAAACTTGAGGTACCAATATCTTATGTTCAGATTGGAGTTTTGGGACGAAATTTTTACACAAGGTTATGCATATTCTTGGGTATCTGCAGGAAAAATTTCAGCGTCTTAACTCTAGTGGTTCCCAAGTTATAACCCCAAACGACATTTCATATCCAAATGGAACACCCTGTACTTACATGAGAGGCTTGCATTGCGCCAAACCAAGGCACAGACGTCAAGCAAAGAAGCAAGCATTGGTGGGTAGTATGTAGATGTTAGACAGAGAAACCAGGCAAATAAAAAAGCCCCAAAAAGTGTGAACATTCTGACGACAATAATACCACAATAGTCAATACCATACTCCACGTCCACACACAATGCATAAGTAGTATAAAACAAGCAGGACACAATGAAAATATGAGTGACGGACGCTTACGTCATCTCCACTTCTTTGTTTCCAAACTGTTCACCGGTATCCATGGTCAGAGCACCAGCACCAATACCGAATCCTATACCTTTGGGTCCATACCGCCTGCCATGACATTGCTTGCAGAACAACTCTGCCAGATGCTCAGCTACTGTCATGGAGTCCAACAGCTTGTTGCACATGGCTGAAGCAAGCACAGGCAAAACAGAAAGTAGACAACACAAGAAAGACAAACAACATTACAACACAAAGCAACAAAATACGCATCAAAAGCAACAAAAATAAAAAAGTCACCACAATCAACAGTTATGAGACACCCAAAAAAGGAGATCGCTGTGTGTTTCTGCATGTCATGGCTCATGCCACTTCAAGCCAAGTTCTTTGCTGTATCAGCCCCATAATAAAAGGAAAAATGGGTAGTGCGGCAAGCACAACTAAAATAGGTGCGATTCTTTATGACGAATATTCAGGATCAGAAGGAAGAAAGACTGCAATAGAGAATAGGGGCAGTTGGACAGAAATCTGGACAGAAGGATATGTGGTGGGGGTACCGCTTTTCCGATCTCCCATTTTTGTGTGTCTCAAAGTAGAAGATCACTGGGAAAGGTAGAAAAAGAAACAACAACCTACGTAGCCCAAGGTGGGATCATATTCTGTTGCCGGATCACCCTTACAGCATTTGAAGCAAAACTTGTGCCACTTGTAGCCTCCAGCCACCATCTCTTCTGCAGCATACACAGACTTGCCACACTTGGGGCATTTGGCCTGCTCGATAGGCTTGAAAGGCATCTTTCTACCTTCTGCTCCCGAATAAGTAGGTATGGTATGTAGCTATGCGAACACGCTTGCGTGTCAGAGGAATCGCAAGGCACTGAACTGAACTACTAGGTCGGGTCGGCGGTCGTGCGTAAAGTAGAATAGTAATTTATCCCCACGGACAAAAACGCGTTCAATAGTAATAACTAAGCAGGCTCAGTCAGTATTGCGAAAGATTTTGCTGTGTTGTCTAGCAGTAGTTCAAAGGAATTTCCCTGAAACAACAGAAGTTGAGATAGACACATTATAGCAATTTGCAAAACTTACTGCATTTGAAGCAGGCTTGATGCCATTTATAGCCTCCGGCGGACCTTTCTTCCGCTGCATACACAGACTTCTTACAGCGCGGACATTGGGCAGGCATCTTTCGTTAATGATTTCAGACCGCTTGCAGACGCTTAGTTAATTCAGCAATCAATCTTCTATCACGGCAAATCAGAATTTGAAAGCAGCATGTTACATTTCAAAAAATGTGGTAGAAATAATGTAAATATTCAGCAGGTAAGCGCGAATAAAGCTATCATACAGAAGCGAGAGCGAGCGTCAGAGGTCATGACTCCCTTCATACCTACCTACTGTGCAAGTCAAAACAACTGCGCATGCTTATTGAACAAGTTGCTACATACATAGTCGTAAAACATCGTATATAACATAGCTAAGAGTGTACCGACTATAGTAGCGAATACATAATAGGTACCCTACACACATACTCTTACATACGTAGCTATAGCTAGCTGGTTGGTTATGCTATGGTAGGAGAGGATGTAGGCCTATGGTAGGATAGGAGGTCACAGCCCAAGTCCAAGTACGAAGAAGGACTCCTTCTTACTACGTACATTACATACTTACAAGACGCACCTAGAAATTCCGGACCATTAGCTACAGATACAAATATTTGGAAATAAGTAGGTACTGTAGATGTTATTTTATTTCACATAATACAAAATCAGCGGCAAACTAAAACGACAATAAACCAATACACCAAAATTTACAAAAGACGCAGAGGGAAAGACATTGAACCAAAGAAGAAAAGCAGAAAGGAACGGCTTGCGCAAAAGTTTCTTCAATGACGACGCCTCACTATACAATGCAGTGGCAGTGGTGCTGTGGGCGGTATGTGATGTGTGCTTCTTCTAAAACTTGAGGAAAAGCGAAAGGGAGTGACTGGTTGTTCCATCCCTTGCATACAGTGTAGCGAACCCCGTTCTGTCCATAAATTACACCTCAGCTCAACCTTATAGGCGAGGTGCGAGGGAATGTGAGAGATAATTTATGCAAAAGATCTTTGAAGTTATACTCTGACTCAACTTCGAAACCACCACACCACGTGCAGGCGGTACGCGGGTAAAACAGCTTTACACACTCCTTCAAAGCGCACGCTGCTTTACCCTGGGCCGTTCAGAAGAAAAGGCTCAAATCTATTTTTAAAACCGGCTCCTGATGTGAAGTAGTGTAGGAGCTGAAGCCTACTGTAGGCAGGGTAAGCTGGGATAAATGTAGACCACCTACTTGCAAGTGTTGGGTTTAGTACCAAAAATTAAAAAGTTCACAAAACTGGTAAAAGTTCAAATTGGTAACATTCTAAGCAAAACCAAGGAGCTCCTTGGCAAAACAAACCAAAATTATCCAACCCCAGAGTTGCTATCCGGCCCAGACAGGAGTGGGTTAGCTGGTGGCCGGGATTGCCCTAAACTTCGCAGTAGACAACGATTACGATGGAGAAAGAGGGAAGCACAGCGGCGGGTGTTTATGCTCAGTGTGAATCTGTGTACACCTATCGCTCCCTACGAAATAGTATTGCAGAGCAGAACTAGCCGTTGAAGTTTTTTTAGCTTCCGCGTTTGTTCTTTTGGCCGGTACTCGAGGTTCTGGAACTGAACATCACTTGATACAACCAGAAGGCAGCATAGATGCAGAGTACATAACATAGGCATCTGGTTTCAGAAAGTAAAAACAGAGTGGCCAATGGTCAGTAGCTGAAAAACAGCCACAGCATTTTGATGACAGAACTGAAAGGGAGAAGACAGAGCAACAAAGTGTGGAGATGTAAAATAAGGAAAAGTGGCAATAAAATATGGAGTAATAGGGCAGTATTTATTTCGGCGTTCATTTCTTCGTTGTTTTGTTGCTTGTAATCGTAAAAGCAAAAGCTTACGGATTTTATCCATGAAGAGTGTAAAAACTAAACCTCGCAACGCTTGCACGCCCGAAAAAGGGGAAGAAGAAAAAAGAAAGAAAGAAAAGAGAGCAGAGCAAGAGCAAAGAGAAAGAAGAAGAAAGAAAATTATAGGTATAATTCATTTTTTGTAGGGCCCTCAAGCGTAAATAAACACATACTTCTGCCTATTATTATGCTGTAACCTTGTTTCACTGTGGTTGCAATGTTTTTTTGTTGTTTAGACCATGTCTCTGCTTCCAGCTTCGTCGAGCAGCGAACCTAGCGCCAAGAAGAAGAAGAGGAAGAAATCTCCGCCTCCGCCAGCAGCCACTGAGGAACACCTGGAGGAAGAGAGGAGCTCCTTCTCTCCGTCCGATTTCTATAGTTCCATGTCAGATAATATGTCCGTCAGCGGATTTTCTGACGTGATTACACAGGATCCCACGGCTAATATGAGGTAGCCATGTATGTACACCTTACGTGACTGTCAATGTGACGTCCCTGGACTGTTGCCGATATCCGGGAGCCCCAATAGGGGAGGGGGGGGGGGGAATAATGTACCGACTAGGAATCGAACTTGTTGTATCCACGATCGCAGCGCTGCACAGTCAAATGTACGACGGACGTACGGTCAATCTACTTTCACGCATTTTTCCGTGCCTACTAACTTTGGTGTCCGAAAGTTATGTCGCTACAAGTTTGCTGCAGGTATAGGTGTGGTCCTAATTGTTGACTTTTTAGTTATCCTAGTCCAGCGGAGCGAGTGTTTGTATATAGAAAATGCTGTTTTTAGCTACTACTCCACGTACTCCAATCTGAGCAAAAAGCTAAAAGCAGCAAATATTGCTAAATTAATTACACAAGCAAACACGCCCGCTGAACTGGGATCACAGCTACTAAGGTGATCTCATCCCGGTGCACTATTAGGACCACACCTATATTGTGTTGTGTTGTACGTTGTGGATGTATGTGTGTGTGTGTTGTAGTGAGCTGATGGAGTTTGTGAAGCGTCAGTGCAGCACGACGGCGAGCCTGGCTGACTGTGGCGAGAAAGAGGACTCGGAAGAGAGTGCGGGTGGAGTCGGCGATCCGACAGACGAAAACGAATTCTTGTACGCTTCTCATCCAGCCCTTTCCAAGCACATACATACATAGGCAGGGTACTGTGGGGTTAAGCCGGCCGGTTTATTGGCGAGAACATGCCCAGTATGTAGAAGAAACGGTCTTCAGTGCTTAGGTGGTCGGGATCTTTCACCCCATGACAGGGTTTACCCCACAGTACCCTACATAGGGTGGTAAACGTGGGCCATTGGACAGGGAAAGGACGCCAAGGTTGTCCTGCGCCTCGCCCTGTATGAATTGTATTGAATCAGAATGGTGGTTTGTAGCCTTTCTGCTACAGTATGTGGGGAGTTGTGTTTTTTTTGGTTGTTTAGCTTTCAAGTGATCCTTATGGCACCTACATCTCCTGCTATTCCGCTGAACAAAGAACCGTTGACTTATCTGAATCAAGGTACAGTACAGCGCGTTCAACATACAGTAGTACCATGCGTACTTACAGTAACTAACAATAGTCCACGAAAGAGTTGCTTTTGGGGCACAAACTTTTGGGGCTTTTGCTGCTGGACAGAGTAATTGGCGTGAATTTTTGTGACATGAGGGAAACTTTTTAGTTAGATATGTAGATCACCCTCAGGTCACTCTGTATCACGTGTTTTTGCTGTCTTTTGTAGACCAACCCTACGAAGTGCGGTGTAAGTTGGCACATGCGAGCAGCGTACATTTGGATGGAGTTGGTTTGATGACGGTATGAGCTCACGCTCATGTACTGCTGTCCCTGTACATATGCATACTGTAGTGTCTATGTTTACAGAGCGTAATACGCATCTCGTTTCACAATCACTCGGAACGAGCAAACGCGAAGCAACTGTGGGAAGATTGGCAGAAAGCCCATCCGCATAAAAAGCTCTTGCGAATTGGTATGTTATCTGCGTATGTTTCATTGCGGCAATCCAAGTCTGTCTTTTGGGTTGAAAGTGGCCGAGTTTGTGTTTTTGACTGCTACGCTGTTTTGCAGAGAAATCTTGGTCAGACAACGTATCGAGTGTACGCCAAGACACCCTGGGTTCTTTCATCAGCTTTGATTGGAATCCAGAGAAAAGGGCCAAACTTTTCATTAAGGTGAACGAAAGATAGCGCCTTCTTGCTGTGTATCATGCATGATGTTACCGGGTACTAATTTCCGCTGTTGTGGTATATGTCCGAACCCGAAGATAGGTACTACAATGCGATTATGCGTGCATTCAGATTTACTGTATGAGCACGGAGTTTACGAGGAAGAAGCACGGAGGGGAGAAAGGCGTGCCTTTTCGACTCACTTTCGAGACCAATCGACAGCAGAAGGGAAAGAATGTGCAACTGCACATCGCCTATGCGCAGATTCGCGTCTTTACGGTACGCATGTGCTTGTACTTTTGTGTTATTTTATGTACAGGGTGTTTCCTTTGGATATATCATGTCGTTTGGGGCTATAACTTGGGAACCACAAGAGTTAAGAGGCTGAAATTCTTCCTGCAGCTACCCAAGAATATGCATAACCTTGTGTAAAAATTTCGTCCCAAAACTCTAATCTGAACATAAGATATTGGTGCCTCAAGTTTCGACCACGAAATTCGCGAAGTTCTTGCATCAGAACTGGCGGGTCAGAGTAAAACTTGTGGCATTTTCATCATAGCGCTAGTCGACACCTGAAAACACCATGAGAATATTATTTTCCAGTTCCGGAAACGTTTTCAGTTTTCTAAAACAAAGCTTGCTCTAAGAAATCCAAAAAGGAATAGTTGGGAACCCAGATAGGGCGAACCACCGACTTGCGATTCAAAAGTTGTGATTTTCGTGGTCGAAACTTGAGGCACCAATATCTTATGTTCAGAATGGAGTTTTGGGACGAAATTTTTACACAAGGTTATGCATATTCTTGGGTATCTGCAGGAAAATTTTCAGCCTCTTAACTCTTGTGGTTCCCAAGTTATAGCCCCAAACGTCATGATATATCCAAAGGAAACACCCTGTATATGTATTTGGAGTGTATGATATGGTTGGTTGAGTTGAGTATGTGTGTTTTTAGGCGAAAGGAGCGGATCGCAAGAATAAAACTGACCGGGCGAAAGCGGGTCGCAGATTGGCTATGTCACAGGAGAGCAGCTATCAACCTGCTTACGACTACACCATATTTATGGACGTACGTACGTGCACACATTCGCATGATACTATGGCCCGCTACTCACAAGTTCCGAGCGAGTTCGGAGTTTCCGAAATGCAATATCGGCTGTTCACAC
>JASAMW010006482.1:0-20238 GCA_030247985.1 Epsilonema sp. ZAB3_2
ACGTACATATGTACGTACATAGGTACATAAGTTCGTGGCAGTCCATGTTTTTCGGACATACATACGTCTCTAATCTGAACGCGGCATAATTGCTGCGAAACTGTAGCGGGCTGGTGTTTCATGAACTTTGAGAATAACTATTTCCGCCCACGTATTTATGTGGAGCTTGTGAGAGTGAAATTCCGTGCTTTTTTATTTAGATAGATTTGAAGAGTGTGGGTGAGCCGTGCTTGGAGATGCGATTGGATAGGAGAGAAGGAGTGTTGGAGGGGCCATTGGTGCTTCAAGTGTCCAAAGTTAGAGACGCCTCCCAACCGAAGAGTGCTGAACATTTCAAGAAAGCGGAGGATGCTAGTCGACTTCTCCGTCTCTACCTCACCGATGGACAATCTGTCATCTCCGCAGTTGAAAGTGAACGACCGCTCAGAGCTATCAGGTTCCATCCAACTGTAGTGCAATCGCATTGCATACATATTCATAGATAGAAAGGGGCGCAATCTCTGCTGTATTTGGCGTTGTTTTGTGTGTTGTAGTTTGAATACACTGCCTGGTAGTAAAGTGCGCCTGATAGGGAAGGTGAAGCTTGAGCATGGCTTTCTGATTCTGGTGAATGAAAACGTGGAGCTGCTTGGTGGCCGCGTTGAAAAGCTAGCAGAAAAGTGGGAGATCAATAAGGTAGGTCGTAATGTAGTCTGGCCAAGGAGAGAGTTCGCTATGGGACTCAAGTCGTCCTACATAGTTTCCATGTACTTCTGCGAAATAGGAGTACACGAAGCACGGACAGAAATCCGCACTTTTCACGCAACACGACTTGAGTTCCATAGTGAACTCTTATCGGCCAGACAAGAGCACAAGACTATAGTAAAGTAATACGGCATATTACATTCACTCGTGTAAAGATGTAAAGTTCGTGCACGATAATACAAGACGAAGGAGAGCTGTCCATATTTCTCGGTCATTCCTCTCCTGGGTGATCCATCCACTTATATGGTAGTCGCCCTTCTGCTCTTGTGTTGCGCCTTTTCCGTCTGGCAATGAGTTGCGCAGTATATGTACTACAGCCGAGTACTACAGTGTGTGTATTTGGTGTTTGAGAATGCGTTGAGTGGCGTTCGTCGTCCGGAGAGTGGAGGAGCGCCGCCTTGGGTGCCTTTCGGACAGAAAATTCGACCCATGGACGATCGCAACATTGACAGTAAGTACAGACGGTTCACTCATACGTAGTTGATGCGACTACACAGTTTGTGGTACGTAAGCCATATTATGCTGTTGAGGAAGAAATTTCAAGTCTTTGGAGGAGAAAGAGGCTGATTCTGAGTCGAACACATCTGACTTTGACGCGGCGCGCAAAGCACAGATAGAAGAAGCAAAGGGGACAGGAGGAGCTAGTGCGAGGAAATTCCATGGCTCCCGACCTCAGGTAACGTGCTAGTACACCGTAGACATAGTAGTCGCATGTTCATCATGTGCTATTCTGTGGCTCAGATTTCACTGAATGCTTCAAGCAAGGAAGAAAAGCAGAAGCAAGAGAGAGCGGCTCTTCAGCCGGCACAAACCTCCACGTCCACTTCTCAGCAGCCCCAAGCATATTACAGAGGTACCTACGTACGCATAGAGGCATGTGCATACAGGTCGTATCTGTGTATAATCGCCGTGTATGTTGATGTGTACATGGTGTTGCAGATGTGAGCCACATGCAGGCGTCGCGGTTGCGTGACGAGGAGAGCGCGTACGAGCGAGGAGCGTCGTCGGGTGGCGGGAGAGGGGGGCGGAGGAGGGAGGAGGAGGAGGGGGGAGCGTGCAAGCCGGCCGCCGGCCCCAGCACCCTCTTCGACTTCCTCCAGGAGAAGGTGCCGCCGCCCGAGCAGAGACGCGCCGCCAGACGGCCTCCTCCCGCAGCAGCAGCCGTTCCCCCGCCGCCCAGTCTGCGCCCGCCGCCGCCCCGCGGCCCAGCGCCCGGATGGAGACCCGGACAGCTCTGCCTCGCACCCTGGAGAGACGGACTGGTACGGTACGCCTTCCTTCCTTTGCTCTTCTGCAACTCACTTCCTATCTACATACAGCGCAACTACCATACTGTGTTGTGATGTAATATTGAGGGGTTGCGCAAGCTCCTGGATGGTCGTGAGGGGACCCCGCGGCATCGCAATGTTAAATTTACATCAATGCGAGCATCGTCGTTTTTTGCCTCTTCTTTCTTCTCTTCGCTCGCTCCTTTTCCGCTCCCATAAATGACTGAACAATGTCGGCGACCTCCGCCGGCGAGCTTTAGCGCAACTGGCCAATACCGTATGTACACTACACACCGGTAGAGGGGCACATGGGCTTATCTATAAATTGAGAGGTCTCGTATGGGCTTATCGCTTATCTATTGGAGAGACAAATCGAATGGGGAGGGTTGGGGCTTATCCAATGAACAAAATTTATGGTCTTCTTCTTGGGTGTTGAAGGGGCGTATTTTTGCGTGAAATATGCGCTTTCATCGCACACGATTGTATGTATCCGAATTGAACAGGGCACTTGGCATTAAATCTCGTCTTGAATATCTTTTTGATTTTTTGATGAGAATATTGATTTGATTTATCAATATACCTATGTCTGAAAAAACATACAGTTATTCATACATACTTATATTATATGGGACTATTTAGTGGGTCAGGGGGGCTTATGTATCTAGTTTGAAAGATTTTCGTTTGTTCTGCCAATATGGGCTTATCTAGTGCAGGCTTTATCTAATGGGGCTTATCTACCGGTATATACGGTACACATATATAAGAACCAGTTCGCGAGAAATTCTGACGCTTTGTATGGAGGGCCGGATATACGCAGATCTCCGATTTTGACGATACCTAGCTCATTTTAAAGAGCGTCAAGAATGGAGTCGAATGAGCATAATATCAGCTCTGTAACCCTTCGCGAAACAGAGATACGGCCATCGACAACTTCCGCATCATCAGTGCCACTTTTGCCACTGTTAAATTTGGACTCCAGTCGGAAATATGGCAATATCTCCACTATTTCTGCTCCTTTTTTGACGCTCTTTTTTGCAAATTGAAGCTGAAACATTGGGGAATCGAGCCCATGTCTTATCGTAGCCGTATGATACATGCCTAGTGAGATATTTTCAAATATAGGGTGTTTTTTCGTTCAAAATTTCGATTCTCGCGCCTATTTTCAGCACCATGTAACTTCTTGCCCCAACCACCTACAGAGGTGCCAGTAGGCTCATTCGACGCGTCTTAATCTGCTCGTTAAGATGGTGTGTAGCAACCCATTTCCAATCCACGCGTTGCTGAGTTACAGGGTGTTTCCTTTATACAGTGGTATTTTTTATGTTAAAAGTATGGCGTTTACGAAAATTTCGCTTTATTTCAGTTGTCTGACCCAGCTTTTCATGCTGAATCTTATGAGCCTACTCCCATTGCTCTAGGCTTAACCGTTAGCGAGATACAGCCCTTAAAATTGGAAATTTCTCCATTTTTCCTGCCTGAAAACCACTTTTTTCAATTTCACCAATACATGAACATATGGCATACCATTCGATTCATTTTGACAAGATCTATCGAATGGTCACCATATCATCATGCTCAGACTCCATTCACATAGTAAAAAACGCCAAAAACTGGTTTCTAACACCCATCCAAAGGCATTTTTTGCTCCAATAAGCCATATAGTTGCAAAATAGAAATTCTTTTTGCATTATTAAAGCAGCTCTAGAAAATAAGCTTTAAAAAGAGCTCCCTATCAACCAAATCAATCACCCAAAGTGAGCCAATAGGCTTATTAGAGCCAAAAATGCCTTCGGATAGGTGTTAGAAACCAGTTTTTGGCGTTTTTTACTATGTGAATGGAGTCTGAGCATGATGATGTGGTGACCATTCGCTAGATCTTGTCAAGACGAATCGAATGGTATGCCATATGTTCATGTATTGGTGAAATTTAAAAAAGTGGTTTTAAGGCAGGAAAAATGGAGAAATTTCCACTTTTTAGGACTGTAGCTCGCTAATGGTTAAGCCTAGAGCAATGGGAGTAGGCTCATAAGATTCAGCATGAAAAACTGGGTCAGATAACTGAAATAGAGCGAAATTTTCGTAAACACCATACTTTTCACATAAAAAATACCACTGTATAAAGGAAACACCCTGTAACTCAGCAACGCGTGGATTGGAAATGGGTTGCTACACACCATCTTAACGAGCAGATTAAGACGCGTCGAATGAGCCTACTGGCACCTCTGTAGGTGGTTGGGGCAAGAAGTTACATGGTGCTGAAGATAGGCGCGAGAATCGAAATTTTGAACAAAAAAACACCCTGTATTTGAAAATATCTCACTAGGCATGTATCATACGGCTACGATAAGACATGGGCTCGATTCCCCAATGTTTCAGCTTCAATTTGCAAAAAAGAGCGTCAAAAAAGGAGCAGAAATAGTGGAGATATTGCCATATTTCCGACTGGAGTCCAAATTTAACAGTGGCAAAAGTGGCACTGATGATGCGGAAGTTGTCGATGGCCGTATCTCTGTTTCGCGAAGGGTTACAGAGCTGATATTATGCTCATTCGACTCCATTCTTGACGCTCTTTAAAATGAGCTAGGTATCGTCAAAATCGGAGATCCACGTATATCCGGCACCGTCAGAATTTCTCGCGAACTGGTTCATAAATAAGCATGGTCTCACTCATTGAGGTGGGTTTTTTCAGCTGTATCTTTCGACTGTGATGGGCGTGGCTCCTTCGGGATTCTGCACCGTCCGATACTGCGACTATGAGGAGATTAGCAGTGTCCCCACCAGCTCCCTACTACCTGCTCCACCACAGGTCAGTTGACGCACATCCTGTTAAAATGGTGAGTCTGGCTGGGTACATGCTACACAGTCAATGACTGCGAATAGCTAAGCTGGTGTACGTACCAACCAACCAATACCCATTCTAAACTGCTCACGCAACTCTCAAGGGATGGAGATATGGATGTGTTGTAGGCTCGCTATCACGGGTCAACTGGTTAGACTGAATCTATGATGAGCATTTTGCAATGATGGATCAAACAACAATTGTATGTAGTCTTTGACCTTTGGATGATGGTTCATCCGCCCTTTGCTTCGCTCCTTCCTTCCTGCAGTGTATGTACAGTAGTCTTTCAGTAGTAGTCTTGAAGTAGTACAGTAGTCTTGAACCAGGAAAATTTTAGTAGTTGATGGGGAAGAAAGAACCACTTCTACTCACAGTAAATTCTTCATCTGGATTATCTTCGCTAATCTCTGTTCTGTACTCTGTTGTATTGTCTGTCCAGCTACGGCCAGGCCGGATGAGGGTATGGTTTGTTATTGTTATTTCTGTGATGCTCGACGTAGGCCTGTAAGTACCAACCAAGAAATGAAGTGCATTCGTCATTGTTATGACTGGATGTGGTGTGTGGCTTGAGGTGTCCCTATGTTCCTAAAGTACAAATTATAATTCTAGGACCCATGTATTATTTATCTCGAGAACTACGCGACGTAGAGCAAAGCGGTCAAACTTCCACGGATAACTTTAGCTCGCCTCTCCAATAAAAAAAAACCGTTTGTCTCCAGCTGCTCTGTGTGTCGAGATCTCGCCAAATTTCTTCAGTACTAAAATCGCCAAATCGGGCGTGGACCATTGGGCAATTCTAAACCTCGCAAACTCCCGAAAAATCAAAATGGCAGAAATAAGCATACGTGATGAAGACGATGAAAATGCGCATCGGGCGTACAGGGTCGTAGGGTGTCGTGGTTTGCGTGGTTTAGCGTCTGCCGAAAGGTGACACGATTTCAGTGCTGAAGGAATTTGGCGAGATCTCGACACACAGAGCAGCTGGAGACAAACGGTTTTTTTTATTGGAGAGGCGAGCTAAAGTTATCCGTGGAAGTTTTGACCGCTTTGCTCTACGTCGCGTAGTTCTCGAGATAAATAATACATGGGTCCTAGAATAATAATTTGTACTATAGTTGATTCCGCACAAAAGGCTCCTACGTTGCAGTGCTTTCCTAATGGTGAGGGTGAGCCACTAGGTACAAGAGATGTTTGTACATACATACTTATCGTTCGTGAAGTAAACCGTGTATTCCTGAAGGCTGCCACGCGACCCCGTATGTTATGAGAGGTGAAATTTATGGAGGAATACTAACTTCAGTTCACGATGGCCTGCGGCGGTAGTGGTGGAGGGGATTTTAGCCTCTACCCGGATACGATCTCCTTTTCGCTGACTGACGAAAAGGCACAGAATAAGCTGCACTTGCATTTTTGAACAGCAGCAGCTGACTGACAGTAAAGAGCACGCCAATGGCTCAAAGGCGTTCTGCTGCTAAAACGTAATGTCTGGTAGGGTCGAGATCTATATTGTACGTTACAGAGGGTAAATTTCGATTTTTCTGTTGATGACATGAGTGGGTTGGATAGCCCAACTGTTCTGCACATACGTAGATACGTAGGGGTACAAATGTTCATCAAAAGTTTGAGCCCTCTACATAGCCTTGCTGAAAAATTTGAAAGTTCTGAAATTGGAATTTTTCCTCAATACTGAATCCTACCAGACATCGTGTTTTAACTGTTCTCCCGGCCCCGGGGCAAGTACGCTCTTCCTCCACATGTTGGTCCCTTGGCTCCTTCGCCTAACCTGCTGCACTGCTTAGCTTAGCCACTACTTCCTGTCGGGAGGTATTTGCGTGTCACTCCTTGCAAGTATGTAGCGCGTCGTTTGCATGTGGCGCTTCTGTTGGCCAGACATAGGTACATACCGTTCAGTAACAACAGCAGCAGCTGTGTATGGGATTTTTTTACTATGGCCGGACCAAGTGGACAGCTGTGCTGTCTGAGCGCGATTGAACCACAAAAGAGGGAAGAAAACTGCTGTTGCTGCAGTCGATGTCGATAGTGCAAGTGCTACTGGTCACGTTCTGTACGTACACGCATTGTGTTGCTCTCTGCTGCTGCCATCCCTTCGACTGGTCGCGGCGTTTTCTTTCAAGAAACGGAAAGGAGGAGAATGATTACGCTTTGCGTCGGTGGTGACGGGAGGGGTAGATACCTCTCTACCCGTCATAACTCCCCCGTTCGTCCAGCTTCCGCTACTTTTTCAGTCGACAGCGGAACTTGGCGTAGAAACTGTCACTGACTCAGCACCACCTCGCCTACTGCCGTTTATTTTATGACTGCCCCTTTTACTTTACACGTCGCTCTCTTGTGTTGACAAACTCTGAGCCATGATCAACTTTCCATCTCCACATGCATGCAGTACGGTACAAGAGCTGCTTTGACGGTGTTATTGTAAAACTTTTGAAATTGCAACAGTCTCGGCCGCCCAAGAAGGCAGACTTTGAATGGAGCTGTTATTACAATCGGTATTTCCATTCCATGCATTTGCTGGTTGTGGTACATCAACTTGAGATGGTTCAGCAGAGCAAGCATGGTTAAAGATGCATGAAAATATGCTACAATTCGGGTTGCTCGCTAATGTGAAATTGATTATCTGCCACCTTCGCATTACTTGGGCGACAGTCTGACAAAGTGTGCCTTTCCGAAAATGGATGGGTATCCGGTGTATTCGATTCGAACTGTTCTGCCCCTACTGAGCTACGCGCTGTTCGGATTCTCCGCCTCTACCGGGCGAAGTCACACATTGATTGACATCTCCAGTGGAGATGGAGAAGGCGACACTGGAATTGTTGCTACTGATGCTTCCATGGTATGCAATTGGTATGTAGTACATTGCACATGCTTATAGTAGAGTTTCAAAGCACGGTCGGAAGCACTATTGCATAGATTTTGCAGGTTGATTGGCTGCAGCAGTTCAGCTACTTGCCACCGAAGAGTTCCGTGTCAGGCAACATGCTATCGGCATCTGCCATTCGCAAAGGTCTGAAGCGAGCTCAGGCATTCGCAGGTCTGCTGCCATCCGGCATTCTGGATGAAGCCACGCGGCGACTCATGAGGACCAAACGGTGCGGCCTACCTGACATAATTTCAAGCAGCGGAGCGAACGAGGACGAGAATGCTGCAGCTTCTGGAGACGGAGCTGAACTCAGCAATCCATACCGATGGCGGAGGAAGCGAAGACGAAGAAAAGCGAAAGAATATCGGCAACACGGACCCAAATGGAATACCACAAGACTAACCTACAGGTATTACTTTTGAAATGCAATACTTTTATGTTGTTCATAGGTAGGTACCGTAGGACCATACAGTAGGTGGTTGAGTAAGTATGTTATGTTCACTAGCAAGCGCGTTCAGCATGCTCGCTTTTTGCCTCCGCAAGGCTTGTTGTGTCCTCTTGCTTCGGTCCATCATTACACGTGCAATCGTCCAAACATGTGGTACTGTACATACTACAATACATGCCTGTTTGTGATACCGCATGTACGTACGTACATGAGTACACTCGTGCATAGTACACATTGTAGTGCACTTGTACGTTTTTGCGTACGGATTTTTCGCATCCTTGCGCGTAGGCCTTTTGAGATTGATTAGCGATAGAACGGAGACGGGGCCTTTGCTGAGCTTCTCCCTGCTTCAATATTCCTCGCTCCCCTCCCCGTGGAGAGATCTATGGGTGGTTGGGTGGCACCCTCGTGGCGAGCATCGTTCGTCATGTTCATCTCAGATCGAAAGTTTGCGCTTCGTTCAGCCATGATAGAGTACGCGCAGCGCAGGCAGGCAGAAGGAAAAGCCAGTCAGGCTCTTTCAGAACATAATAACTCCTGTCAGCACTTGCCCAAATCTCTGCGGCTCAACGTCGTGTAGTAAGTAGCCTATACCTACAATACATGTAGCAGCGGAGGGAGAGCGAATCGAACGTCCGCGGTCGAAAAACCTATAATCGTAGACTCGTGGCTGCTATGGCGGTTTAGCATAATGTGATACATACTTGTACATACATGTTACAGGACGCCTAGCGCGAATCACTTGCATCTCCGTACCATAATGCCAGTTATGGATGGATGCTTTGCGGCGTAGTGATGCACGCATTATCACAGGTGTTTCTCGTTTCACGATGATTTTGTCTGGTTTTGCGGAAATGTAAATGCGGTCCATGTGGCGTCTGGTCGTGGTGCAATAAGATCATTCCAGACCACCTGCGAAGCTTCACACATGCTTTCGCCTGTTTACAAGGAACTATTTATTCCGGAAAGACGACAGCCGCCCCAGATCAGCTTTTATGGATGGCGCCAGCTGGAGCAGGAAGGAAAAGGATGTACAGTATGTGCTGTGCGGCTGCTTCTGCATGAACTGTGCAGTTACCCCCTACATACATGAATGTGCAACATCTTAGGAGTACATGGTTCATGTATGGCGGCCCGGCGGTAAAATTTCCGAAGGAACACTGACATTTTTACGTACATGTATGTGTGCTATGCGCTTTTGTTGTTATACTTCCTCTTCATTGAAAATCCGTTGGTCGTTTGCTGCGCAGAGCCGGCTCTTGTGACTCACATGGTATGCGATCGGTGCACGCTTCAGCGTTGTGAAGAGGCGCGCAGAGCAGAGCGGCTGCGGCATGCGAGGGCGTGGCACAAACGCGGAGGAGAGCGAAGGAAGGAAGAGAACGCCTGCGGCTTGCACTTGCACGCACACAACGCAGCACACTGGCTTGCTTCGCCTTGGCTGCTTGCTGCTCGCTGTAATCTGCGAATTCCGATGCAGCGTCCGTCTGCTTGGGCTTTGGTGTGGAGGAAGGCAGGCAACTGTTGTTGGCTCAGCTCAGCACTTTTGCCGGAGGGAGAAGAGAGGCTGTTCCTCCATCCTTCTCTTCTCCCGTCGGGGCTTGGGCTTTTCCCTTCCCCGCATGTGGCGAAGGCAGCTGGTCGGTCGCCGCTTTGCTCGCTTTTGACTTGATGAGAGCCTGCGCTGTAAAGAATGCTTCGAGTTCCCCTGCTGTGTGCAGAGAAAACGCGGTCCAAGCTCCGGCTTCATCTCTGCCTGCCTTCGCCTTGCGTCCACCAACCAATGTACTATTTATTGGTCGTGGGGTTGGTTGGCGCTGTGCAAATATCATCCTTTGCGCCGTCTTTCTTTTTTACTGCTGGCGAAAACTCTCTTTGCTCTGCCTCGGCATTTATGAGTGGAGTAATTGAATCAAATCAGAATTCAAGAATTCTTTGCCTCGTCTGCTTGCCTGCTTATTCATGAATGAGTGACCAGTGGCCTGCTGGTAGCTCTCGTTTAGCCGTCAACCAGCAGCCCCCCCCCCCACTTCTGTGATCAGGGATATATTGGGACAGGATGGGAGGGAGTGTAGTCTCGTTCGTACAAGATCTGCTGCTTTGCTTGCTAAACGCTCGCTGATGAGCACTTTCTACTTGGTAATTCGATTTTCCTCCGAGTGCATCCTTCAATCGTCACATGCACGTATGCGTGTATGTACATGCAGTACGTACGCAGACGCGCTCTTCTGTGCAAGAAAGTGTGGGTGCAGTACAGTGTGTAAGCTAAGGGAAGCGGAGCGGCGAGGGAGTTGAAGCGGCCAAATCCCCAATCCCTAATGTGACTTTTCTTGTCTTGTCTGTTGACGGCGAATTGTGAGTGGATCATGGGTTGGTATGGTAGCCTGGGCGGGATGTGCTGTGCTGATGTTGGGTTGGTTGGTGTTGTGGTGTGGTTCCATTGCTCAAACTTCTTCCATTCAGTTCTGGCTTTCAGCCAGCCTTCTAATCATATTTTGCTGCCTCTATGCTTTACAACATGCATTACTACTGCACATGCACTACTTTCAACGGGATATCTGTCTTCGATGGCTTATGGTTGGTTGGTTGCTGTTTGTTGGTCGAGATGCGTGCCTCACTCACTCGGTGGTTGTCGATACGGTTGAACTTGATATCACAACCTCCTTGAGTGAGTTAGGCACCCTCGCCATCCTGCTATCCGCAATTCTGCTCCTGCTGCTGCTGCTGACATAGCTACCAACGGCTATGTCCACGCGCTGTGTTGTATGTGTGACTGCTTTCAATCAGTGTATGTATTGTAACGGTATTGTTGTATTTGTGTACACAGATCTGCTGTTGAGTAAGCATTGTTCCTGATTTCAGAATATTGAATTGGACTCCAGGCTTGGGCCCAGGTCGAACACGGCGGGAGCTTCACGATGCGTTACGAGTGTGGTCTCAAGTCTCCGCCCTTAATTTTGTCGAAACTAGAGAGGATAAAGCGGACATTCAGGTAAAAAAAGTTTGATCCTCTTTTCTTGAAAGGTCTCACGCGGGCATTTTTATAAACTTACAAGCGCTTTTTGGGAAAAAGCTTTGTTTTGCAGTAATGACACATGGTGAGGTTTTATAAGAAAGCTGGTCTAAAACTGAGTTTCCGCTGTCTTTAAGGACTTACGCAATCAGCCAACGCCCCAACCACCAAAAAAAACCCAAAAAAAAACCACCCCCCCCCCCACCCCAAACCCCCCCCCCAAGCGCTTTATTGGCGCAGACGACACGCCGAAGAACACCAAAAAACCGCAGGGGTTCCGAAGGAACCACGACCCGCACCCCGCCGCGAGGAAACACCCCCCCCCCCGAAAAAGCTTTGTTTTGCAGTAAATGTACACGTTTCAATAAGAATAGCGCCACGGAGAGGCCGTTTCAGGGCGCCTATGGTGAGGTATTATAAGAAAGCTGGTCTAAAACTGAGTTTCCGCTGTCTTTAAAACACTAGCAGTAATATAAATGTTTCGTGTGTGACGTGCAGATATCCTTTCAAAGTGGAGAACATGGAGATGGTTATGCTTTCGATGGTCCCGGCGTGATATTGGCTCACGCCTTCTTTCCAGCCAAAGGGGATGTGCATTTTGATGGGGATGAACACTGGAGACTCACCAACGACAGAACAGAAGGACAGGAAGGTGATCATTCACCCCTGAGGCCAACAACGAAACATCAGCTGTTGCATTACGTTACGTTGCTGTTATTTTCGAATTTGCATTAGTAGTATATCTACTACCTACTGTGTGTACGTAATTGGTGTTCGTATGCAGGAGTGAGCTTGTATGCGGTAGCATCACACGAATTTGGGCACAGCCTGGGTCTGTCTCACACCAATGTCCGAGGAGCCCTGATGTATCCCTACTACCAGAACTTTCGCAAGGAAACCACACTGCCCTTTTACGATGCCAAAGCCATCCAGCAGCTCTACGGTAAGTATGACGGCTGATATTACGCAACTTATAATACACCACACGCCAAGTACACTTGTGAGAAGATCAGAGGACAGAGGATCTTGTCATAAATTCTTGTACACACTGATTCATACTGCTAGTGATCATGCACAAACTGCTGAAATCGTATTTTTCGTTTTTCGACGTACGAAGCACGTGCTATGCGTAGCTATTGACAAAGACGCAGCGGCGGTATAATTTTATAAGTGGATGTGTAGGGAAGGGTGAGAACCCGGAGGCGACCAGGCCGCCATCCACCAGCTCCACTTCCACTTCCACCACTCCTCCTCCCCCTCCTCCGTCTGCTCCTGTGGCAGTGACGACGCCAGCCAGCACTGTGCCAGATGCATGCGGACCGCTGGATGCCGTCTCTCGCATTCGCAACGAGATCACCCTATTCAAGGCCGCCTACTTTTGGCGTGTGGACGACGCCGGCTATCTACTCACACAGCCCCATCTCATACGAAACATGTGGACAGCCTTAGCCAACGTCACTCACATAGACGCCGTTTTGGAACTCACGGACCAGGATCGAGCGCTATTCTTCACAGGTCTGTCTGTATATTACGTATAGCTGCTGGAGTAGGTACCACCGGTGCATTAGCCCATAGCTGGACAGATGTGGATACGGGGTGTATGTGGAGGAGGGATGGTGTTGTTGAAGGGCGTCTGTACTGGGTGTTTTCGGGCAGTCGTTTGCTGGCGGGCTATCCGCATGACGTATCTCAGCTGGGTCTGCCTTCTTCTCTGCATCGAGTGGATGGCGCGTTTGTGTGGCCGTGGAATAGGGCCGTCTACCTGTATTCTGGGCGTCAGTACTGGCGTCTGGATGCAGAGCTGATGAAAGTGCAGCCTGATTATCCTCGACACATTCGTATCTGGCAAGGCGTACCCAGTCACATCGACGCTGTATTCAGCGACGCCGACGGTAAAACATACACTAAACTAGGTACCAGCAGGATATTTATCGGTATGTACGATAGATTTCGGGACAATCGTATCGGACATTTGTAGGCTACCTACTGTATTTGTTTTAGAGGAGACCTATTTCTTCAAAGGCAACAAGGTCTATCGCTTTAACAGTCGTATCATGCAGGTGGAGGCATCTGGTTCCAGTCTCAGCAAAAATCCAGTGTCGATACGCGAATTTTGGTCGCACTGCAGCGGCAGATTACGAAGAAGCAGCGGTGCTCTATCGGATCGCCTCGTCAGCGCTTCACTTCCTACTCCCTCTCCTCCTTCCATCTTCTACATTGTTCCTATTGTATCTTATGTAGCTTTCCACTACTGACCATGGAAGGACACCGCTTCCCGTTGTTTTTATGCTAGGTGTCAGATGCTTCTGATTTATCAGCTTTATCGTAAGCAATATTTTAATATTAAAATAGTGTACGCATTTAAATAGTGTAGTGTATTAAAATAAAATAGTGTGCGCAGTGTCATGTCTAATAAAGCGGCATTGTACAATAAGCAGGATGGAAGACACTGATAGCTTCCTGGATGCTGGTTGGTTGGGGAAGCGGTAAATATATGAAGGGTGCAGTAAAGTAAACCTGCTTTTGAAGGTTGATGTTTGAACAACCGCGCTTGTTGAAGAATAGCTGCTTTGATTAAACTAGCTACTGGAGTAAACTAGTATGGTACGAGGTTTACGTATAAGCAATAGATATTGTATCACGGCAGTCACGGACGCTCCATAAGCGGACGTAGCCTGTTGTATTCATCTAAACGTACATACAATACGAGCACTCTGCATGCATACGCAAAGCAATAAGCTATAAGCATGCTTGCCTTGGCTGTGTTTGTGTTGCGTTGTAAGGTATACGTACACGTACGCGATGTAACGAATGCATAATGAGCTTTGCATCGACGCTTTTATGGATCGGGTTGGGTGTACAATATTTTGCTTCACCTTTTTATGAAGTTCATGAAATACCACGTACTTGCCGTCAGCGTTGTTTGCGCCAGCTTCTAGATAAAAGCTACTGATGATACAGTAGTACACACGGCTGAGTGTTGGTCAATCCAAGATGTCTCAATCGGTTCGTCATTGCAGCGTATGCATGTTGCCAGAGCGAAGTTGTCGATGTGCTGGCGTACGTCTGTGTTGCAATTCTGATGCGAAGATGTGGCCACTTCTGGATGGTTCTCTGGTGACCAGGTGCAAATTGCGCACCCTGCAGCTCATAGCCTACGATCGTAGTCGAATTTGTCGTCTTCCTATCACTCTGGAACGCCAGATGGAACTGAGCAGCTTCCTATCCATGTTGGAGTCAGTTATCACACATGACCTGTTGCCCAATCTGTTTCCAATGCTTGTGCGTCAGGATGATCTACGACAACTGCGGCCGTTTCTACAGATTTCTGCTGATGGGACGCCCGACCTGGAATCCAGCTTTCGTCGGATAGCTTGGGCAGACTGCGATGACATTCCACTTCAGCCAGAAGCTGTGCTGAGTCTTTCTTGCGAGTTTCACGCCTGTGAGCTGGTGGAGCACTATTGGATGATGTGTAGCGTGCCACAACGCATGAACTTACTCGTCAAAGACCCGTTCGTTCATTGGACAGTCCATACTCTCGGACTTATTCCACCATTGGGAGACAGCGAATTGACCAATCTCATGGAGAAGACACTGGTGATGTTATTTCGTGAGCCCAGCTGCTCCAGCAAAGGCGCCCAAGTGTTCTTCCAGCAGGTGCAATTTCGTCGTTGCAAATGGTTGAGGAAAGTGTTGTTTGGCGCTCCCAATTGCTACATGGATACAGTGAAGCTGAACGCAGCTGTTCATCTGCCACTAGTGCGAGCTCTGATCAGCAACTTTCCCCTGGAGAAGATTGTGCAATGGTGCCATAGGACGTCTCGTCCCTTAACGCAGCATCTGGCGTTGTGGCTGGAGCTCTGGCCATCGCTCAACAAGGAGCAGAAGACTTTTCTACTGCTCAAATGGTTCCGTGCCGAAGAAGAAAGCGACCTGATCGCCAGTGAGCAGTTTTCACTGACCATTCGCCATCGCAAGCATCTCCTACTGGTGGCAGATTTACTTCAGGCGCTTCCTTCGGAAAGACACGGAGACAATACAATGTCAATCCTGTCTTTTGCACTGCATCACACTAATTTTCCTCTCTTGTCCGAGTTCTTCAGTTGGGCTCCAGTAACTGGACTGGAGGAAGCTTGGGAAGAGCTGCTTACTGACTACGTCTTCTGGTCATGCCCCACAGAATTCAGCGCCTATTGCACGCTGTTGCGTAATGCGCCAACAGCCTATGGAGAGCCACTGGCTCAACAAATGATCATCCGGATTCAAAATATGGGTTCCAGGATGGTAGAACCTAGGTCGGAGGAGATGGACATATTGCTTATGTACTGTAATGACAATCAGCAGGCTAGAATGCTGACACAGTGCCTCCTGGAGGCTTGCTTTTCCAACAGCTGGCATTGGGAGATTTTCAGCTGGCTTTGGTCGTATATCAGTAATCGGGAAAGGCGTGCACTTACTGCTTTTGCGCTCTCCAATGCCAAAAAAGCAAGGTCGGAAGACTCGCATGCCACTACTACAAAATGGTTGCCAGAGTACACCAGAATTATCTACAGGGAATGTGGTTCTATGAAGCAGAAGGCTCTATCCTCCCTGCTTCCACCTGATCTGCTGTGGGATCTCTTAGGCAATGGGCAACCTGAGTTCTTCAGTGTTCTATGGGAAAACTTGCTGGGTGATGAAGAGAGACAAATGCTTCAGCAGCAGTTTGCGCAACTGGATTCCAAGGGATGGATGCAATATATTGGTTGGAATAATGGGCAGCCAAAGTGCTTGCAGACGGTGTCAACTCGTCTGCTCATGGACGATTCAGAACTAATCGGCTTCTTCTGGGATGCTATCTTTGAGCATGATCTCATAAGCGATTATGCCGTTGTTCGCAATGTGCTACCAGTGGAAGAAGTTGCGTTGGCACTGCCAGAGGGCCCTAGAGAGTGTTTCATTTACGATTGTCTAGGCCGTTACTGCGGCATGTACCAAATGTTCGCCTACAGTCCCTACTTGTACTATCGCCATTGCAGAGCTCAGCTGGCTTTGTGCATACTGGAGTGTTTTCCCACAGTAAGTAGCTTGCCTGCTGCTGCAGCCCAGCCCAACATTCAAGCCCTAATCCAAACGCTTCTGCTGTTCAATGAGCCATCTCTGCATCAACTAGCGGATAGATTCCAGATGAGGCAACTCTTGATTGAACATGGCCCAGAAATCCTAATGACTGCTGTGCTGCATGGGAAGACGAGAGAGCTGCAGCTGAAGTTGCCTCCTCCATTTGAAGTAAAGCTCATTGCAGCGAATGATTGGTGGAACAGTCTCATGCATGTCAACAGTCCTGACAGGATATGCGTGCATTCCTTGCACTGTTTCACTCAACTGGATGACAGCGGCAGAAGGTTGGATCCAAAATGGCTCGAACGCCTCTTTTCTTACTTTTTGCAAGACAAAGGAGACTACGAAGAGCAGAAGAAATTGCTGCCCGTAAATTTTCCCAGTCTACGCGAATTCTCATCGCTGGAATCCAGGATTGATGTGCTGCACTGGGAGATGAACGTCTTGTTTGATCTATTGATCCCAAACGGAGACACGGGAATGACCGGCACTGCTGTTAACGTGCTCAAGCAAAGAAATAATAGGTCTGCTCATCATCAGATTCTGGAACAGACAAATTCAACGGCAGTGAGTAATGGAAACATGGTTACCGAAAAATAGTTTTGCGGGCTAACGGACGCGTGATTTATGGGTTATTACGAATGTATGTATGTACGTACGTACACCTTATTCTTGATCTTGAGAGACGTTGATTGACGTGCCGAATTATAAAATATGTCTGCGTTTTGCACATCTTTACAGGAAAAGATGACATCCGACAGAAGTATTTTGCAAAACTTGTGCTGCGTGTGCAAAATTATGGGCAGTTATTGGGCACTACCTACACAACGTATTGTACAAACAAAAACATACGTACGTACAGTAATAACGGAAGTAGTATTGTGTACACAAAGGCAGTGCGCAGCACCAGTAGTCATTCTTTGATTCGTTTCGTCGTCCTGGACATACAGTACATTGGTTTTGGTCGGATACAGCGTCGGTACACGCACCATTTTGCCTTGGGAAAACTTGTCGAAGTCATGCCCGAAAGGTGCGAAAACTGTCTTCCGAAAATGAAAACAGAATTGGAGATAGGAACCTACTGTATGCGTAGGTAAAGTACTTACGTATGTACATATTATATTAGTACGTCCGACAGTGGTGCGCCGCTGATTATCGTCCTTACCTTACTGAAAGTTGAGGGCCTGCCGAAAAAGGAAGCAAAGTACAGTTTGAGACAACAGTGTTATTTAGTGGAGTAGAGCGATAAAAAGTATGCGGCTTGTTTTACTTGCTTCAGCAACTGTTCTGCTGGTCAGAATATCAATAGCTCAACATGAGCTAAACTGTAAGTTTCTGTCGGCGAGCATTATGTAATAGGCGTTTTGCCAAGGTTGAACTTCACGTACTTTTTTGTGTGCCTTTCTGTCTGTATTCGACAAGCTGAATAATGTCACAAATTGCAGTTGACTGTCCCAACAGTGGTGAGACCATATCCTTTCTTCGTACAATCTACTCCAGGTTTAATCAGCACAGGGACTGGGATTTTGAATGCAGAACTGTTACCAATACAACGGTATGATGTATGTGTACGTACGTATACGACCTTCTTGTGTACATACAACACGTACTGTAATGATTCGTGTATAACCCCATGGGGTTGTCAAAGAATTAGTGGCCCATTTGGGGGGTTATATGCGAAGGGGGTTATACACGAAGGGGGTTATACACGAGTACATTTATCAAAAATGGTGCTTAGCTTCTTCTTTTTTCCGGTTAATTATCGATAATTTAGGCTTGTTTGTCCTCTTTCAAGCACACCTGACACCTGGAGCTTGTTGGGTGACAAAATGCAGGAAAACTCACATTTTCTAGTCCGTCATAATTCACAGGTTACATTTCCATGGCGTGGAAGATGCATAAAAAGCTTTGTTTTTACTAGAAAACGCTAAAAGTCACCTCTCGTGCAAGCGAAACCTTCAGTTTCTGCCAATTTTTGCCATGCTTCGTTTATAACCCCCTGGGGTTTTACACGAGTGCAAATTGACGTTAGTAGCCGATTTGGGGGTTATATACGAGGGGGTTATTCACGAGTCATTACAGTACTGTGCATAGTACGCAGGTAGTAGAGGCATAGGTAGGCATAGGCAAACACTGTTGCAGAGGACGGTTCCTGTTTCAGGAGGATGGCAATGTGGAAAATTGTGAGGAGTCTGAACCAGTAGAGCAGAAGGACGGGGAGAGCGAAAGCGACTTCACGGTTGCCTGTTCTCTGGCTAACGGATATATTCAAGGGGTTAAGTGGTGGTTTGACCCTGATGCACATACGCACAAGTACAGCCACTGCCACAGATAACCAATGCTCAGAGCTTTCAGAAAAATGCCCCAACCCAGACAGAGCTTACCTGTACGTAACGGTATACGTTACCGGTTTAAGGTACAAGATTCGGTGCTGTTCTAATCGTATCAAGCGAATTTTGGAGGAAACCTGCATCAAACGTCGTCTGATAACGCATGAGGAATCCACCATCGCTGACCTTCATGGAGATGGAGTCATTACTGAACTCGAATCCAGATTTGATCGCCGATTTAGAGGCCATTCCCTATATGTCAAGCTGTGTCATTTTCAAGATGAGATCAAACTAGGTATGTATGTGCTACGCAAAGGGATCGTCCACGGTGAAGAATGGCTCAGTGAAAACCATCTAAATCGTGATACTCCTTAGGCGTTGAGTCCTATCTCAAGTTCCCATCTGGTTGGCCAGTGAAATATGATAATTACACCTACAAATGCGTGGAGGGTGAAACGGTCCGAAGCATGGAATCAGTCTGGGGTTTCCATAACAAAGATAGAGGACTCATCGTCAAGTGCGGCACTGTCCACAATGTACTCAACCTCATTCGAGTCAATGGACTATTTACTATGTTCTGTTGCGTTCATCGAAACAGTTTCAATACAGGTACTGTACCATCTTCTTTTAGAAAAAGTTTGAATGTGCTGGAACAAGACAGCGGTATCCTGAAGGAACATTTGAAGATTTCATAGAGCCAAGAAGTTGGATCATTGAAGGATGCAGCGGGCAAGAAATCTTGAGTGAAATTCACTCCGCCAACATCAATGGAAGCCGAAGGTGAGCACTTGTCAGCATATTTGTGGCTCTGCCTATAAACAACAGATCACGAAAGATGCTGAGGTGTCCTTCATGGCCAGTCATGGCCTTTGCTTTCCTTTGGTCAGCACACCCCGACCAGTGGTTGGTTGCTCAGGGCTACTCGGCTTCGTGCCAGGCCCTTCCCTGATTGGGGTGCGGTTTCGAAAAAATACGTAATTGCCCCTTGTTTCTTTTAAAGCTGGCCTCTACTAAAGTACGTACCTATGTAGCTAGAAAGCTGGAAAAAGTATACCTGTTCAATAGATGATTGATACTGTACCTGTCCCTTTTCAAGCTGTTTCTGCCCTACTATTCAGGTATCACTTTGGATGCTGCAAGTTGAAACGTGATGTAGTAAATGAGGCCAGTTGTCGCTACACGCGTGTCACAGGCACTGGAACTGCTGATTGGACATACAAGGTACCCGACGATCGCGTCATACGAGGCGTCTCCGCTCAGTGGAATCCCACGCAAAAGTATGTACGTACATACCATCCCACTGTCACGTCAGCTTATTGGCCAAAGAAGCCGTTATGTTCAACCGCGAGCGTGGCAGATCGATAATCGTTTCTTCTTCGATTTTATTTAGCGATCGAGTCAATATTTACTTCGAATTGTGCAATTTGGCTGGTCATGTGGATCTGCCTCCTTCTGACTACGAGAGCAAGTATGTACTGTACATGCTGCGCTGCCAAATAATATACAGGGTGTCTCATAACCCCAACACTTTTCCGCATGTAACTCTGGAACGACACGTTAGATTTTCATGCGGTTTTTTTATTTATTAGCCAGACCTTCAGCTTAGACGTGTACA
>JASAMW010006484.1:0-13273 GCA_030247985.1 Epsilonema sp. ZAB3_2
GTTCGTTCAGTTACGTATTATTGTCGGACGATGCTTGAGAAGGAGGAGGAAGAGGTTGGATAAATTTGGGTAACCGAACCGAAAATTAGGAGGTTTTTCGGTTTCATAGAACCCGAAAATAATAGGGTAACCAAAAAATAGAGGATTTGAAAACCCCAAAATTTTGGGGCGAATACGGACCGATCGATGCCTTCTCTCGTTTCTGTCCATTTTACGTCGCCCATTCTTTCCAATACAGGAGTTAACTCCTCCAGAAATTCAAAGTCTAACCGACGCCAACCAATCTGCTATGTGAAAATTCCGCGACCGACAGTTGGAGGCGTGTGCAAGTTGTTCACCGTACAACAAGTCCCTTCCTTCAAGTTACGCAACTTCCAAAATGTCGGTTAGCGTCAGTTGTGCCTTGTTGGCTCACGACGGTTTCGCAACTTTTCCGTTGCTGTGGTCGGCGTCGGTTTCACACTGGACTTTGAAATTTCAGGGGAAGATTCATATTTTTGGATGTACTGTTGGTTATAGGATTCGGGCTATTTTGCCAAATTAGAGCACGTTCGAAATTTCCAACATCACGCGAAAAGACGGCCGGGTTTCTCGACACGTCGCTTTTTCGGAAGAAAAGTACCCTCGGGTCGTTGTCGAAAATGCGGAGGTATCGGCGGGGTCCAAGGAAGCGCAGATTGCAGAAAACTGGCCCGTCTTTTCGCGCGACGCTCAGATTTCAGATCGTGCTCCTGAATTTGGGATAGACCCGAATCCTATAACCAACAGTAGATCCAAAAATATCTGCAACTCCTCCCAAACTTGCGGAAAATTCTCTAGTGCGCAACCGAGACGCCAACCGATATATGGAAAAGTTGCGCCAACCGTCGCTAGGCCAACAAGGGAGTTGCTACGAACTGGCGCAACCGACATTTGCGGAAGTTGCAGGTTAACCAAGGCAATGCTCGGCGTTCGGTCGCGAACTCACATTATGTTGGGATGGCGGTCGGTTGCGCAACTTCTCCATATATCGGGTTGGCGTAGGTTAGTTTTTAAATTTCTGGAGGAGGACTTGTATATGGAAAATAATCGGCGACGTAAATGGACAGAAATGGAGAGAAGGCATCGATCGGTCCGTATTCGCCCCAAAATTTTGGGGTTTTCAAATCCTCTATTTTTTGGTTACCCTATTATTTTCGGGTTCTATGAAACCGAAAAACCTCCTAATTTTCGGTTCGGTTACCCAAATTTATCCAACCTCTTCCTCCTCCTCCTTCTCAAGTATCTACTCATGAATCGAAAAGCATGTAGCCAAAGCTGACTGACTACTACCTTTGATAACTGTTCCATAAGCTGTGCTCCAGTCATGTCTTTCTCCAAGAACTGTTTCAGCACGTAATGTGGGTCCACGTCAGGAAACGCGTCCAAGATTTGTCTCGCTTCACTCTGCTGTTCTTTGCGCAGAAATCCGAACATATCTGAGGTGATCGCTGACTGTTCCTTAGTGAGCAACGCTGGTTCCGTAGCGTGTGAAGGGCCTAAAACAAAGACATGCAGCAAATAGTCAGATACAAGCCGTTGAGTGGTCGCTAGATGGCCTATTCAGCAGTACTTTAGCAGTAGTCCGCCACACACGTGGTGAGTAAACTCCCGAGGAACTACCCGTAAAGTATGTGATGACGCATAAAGAGGCCGGTGAAATTACCGTGAGTATACGCACCACGTGTGTAGCGCACTAGTGATCCAACAGATTGGGTCTTCGATAAAGCCAACAAATTGGTACGAACGAACATGAGTCGTAGTGCGCTACACACGTGGTACGTGAACTCACTGTGAATTCACCGTGAGTTTGAACTTCGAGTTTTGCTTTGCGTCAGCGTGTACAGTATTCTCGTGTTCATACGCGGAGTTTCAAACTCACGGTGAATTCACCGGCCTCTCTATGCTTCATCACATACTTACAGGGAATTCTCCGCGGGAGTTTACTCACCACGTGTGTGTGGCGCTCTATAGTCTGGCCAGAGAGAGTTCGCCATGGGACTCAAGTCGTCCTGCGTAGCTTGCATGTAATTCTGCCAAATAGGAGGACACGAAGCACGGACAGAAATCCGCATTTGTGAATCCGTTTTACGCAACGAGCCTTGAATGCCATTAGGAACTCGTACTGGCCAGACTATAGTGATTGCCACTTTCGTTTACACTACGTACGTCATTCTTCCCCTAGCCCAACTATGTATTACTAACCTGGTTGATCTTCCTCTCCTTCATTCGCAATATCCAGAAGTTCCTTCGTTGTTTCGGGCGATGGCGGTGTTGCCTGAATAGTCACAGGTGCTTGAAGTTCGTGTTCTATATCTTCCTCTGTTATCCCAGCTTCCAGCCTTGAACACAGCAAAACCAAGTGTTATATTATGTAAATACTACGTAGTAGGGTACAGTGGGGTAAACCCGGCCACCAAAGCCCCTTTAACTTGATGTTTCAGCAAATAGTGAACCAAACAGCTCATTTGAAAGAGGAGAGTTCAAGAAATCGATTGATAGGCGGTTCATTGGGTGCGATTTAGGTGGCCGGATTTTCCATGGCCGGGTTTACCCTACAGTACCCTACACTATTGTCTGCCCAGTGAGACTTGATCCTGGGCCCAGCCGTACAGAGCTGACCAGAGTCAACGGTGCCTTATCTCACAGATCGGACGCCACCCGTCTGACCCAGCGCGTTACCTGGCGCACAGCACAGCAGGGTCCGAATCCGGGAACTTATCTCTCAGTCTATCCACTGTCGCGAAAATCGCCGCGTAATCTACAGGCTTCTGAGCTGCAGCATCAATTTTCTCAGTTGATCCAGTAGCCTCCGCTTCGTCAGTTTTCGCAATCTTCGTCGCTATATCGCCGCTAGTACCATTTGCGGCTGCCTCTGCATTTGAAGTCGTCGCTCTTTCGTTATCGTCGTCGTTTATCAAATCATAGAGAGCAGAAGCGGCTCCGTGTTTCCTCTTCTGGCCGCTAGGGGGACTTCGCAGCAGATGATTTACAGCGAGATTCAGACGATTTTTCTGATCGATAAATCCATGCAAAACGCCCCTCAGTTGCTCTCGATTGTAATTCGGGAACATTGAAGCGAGTTTTTCCAATTCTTTATTGTACTTTCGTTCCGCCTTGGCTTCTGCTTCCAGATTTATTTTGCTGCCGCCAGGTGGCGCTTCGGCCATTTCTTCTCCGCTGCTGCCAGGTGCTTCAGGTACCATTTTTTCTTCTTCATGACGCTCGGAATCGCTATTATGCGTTCTTGATTGTGCAGCATCTTGCATGGAAATATCCTCGTTACTTGTTGAAAGATCGATGAGGTCGCTATCAAGATCGCTCATTGTTCAATGTATCAGGAATTGACCGTTTGGTATGGTGTCGCACCAATCGATAGAATTCTCCTTAGGATCTGAAACAAATCAAAACAAGAATAATTTATCATTTTTTTCACACTGTTTGGCTTGCGCAATAATCAGCTAAAAAATACATCAAAAATTTTGCAAAAAATTTCCGCTTTCCCCAAAACAAAAAATGCGCGCTTTTTTCTGAATGAACTTTCTTATTCTACGGGTAATGTTTTGCGTCAATTAGGTATGACGTAAAATGTCCATGAAAATCCATGGATTTTATGACCGTAAATAGCGTGAAATAGATATTACCTATAGAGTGTATATGTAGGCAGAGGAGGACCACAGCGAGACGACGATGTTTCCAAAGGGGGCCATCGTTTTCTCTATATGTAGGCATGGACACCTCTAATTCAAGGTGTCCATGGTTTGATAAAAAGCGCCGGCTAGTTGCCGAGAAAGACTACACACTACATTACTTTCAGAAAAGTGTAATATCAAAATTGCCTACTTTTTTCCAGATTTTAGGAAATAATAGCTAGTCCTCAAAGCCATTCAAAAGAAAAGAAAAACAAGAGAACAAATTCAAATTCTCTTCTCTTCTCGTCTCGTTTCATCATAGGATATTTTGTTATCTGTTCAACTGCTGTCATGTTCAAACGCATTTACTGTGAAGAGGAAGCTGATTTGGTCTAACTGGCACTCACAATGCCAAAGAAATGCTGTGTGTTTCAATGCAAGAGTGGATATGCCAGTCAAACTGAGGAGGAGCAGGAGACTTGGACGAACAAGAAGCACTTGGACGCAAGGTATTCTTTTGCTTACCTGAGCATGTACATTTTAGTACCAAGAATAATATAACCTACAAGAACGAAACACCACAAGTTAAAAAAACGATTGATCCCTGACGCATTTTCTGTAAAGCTTCGTGTATAACCCCAGGGGATAAAAGTCGTTACTCGCCGATTTGAAGGGGTTTCTGTAAAGCTTCGTGTATAACCCCAGGGGATAAAAGTTGTTACTCGCCGATTTGAAGGGGTTTCTGTAAAGCTTCGTGTATAACCCCAGGGGATAAAAGTCGTTACTCGCCGATTTGAAAAGGTTTCTGTAAAGCTTCGTGTATAACCCCAGGGGATAAAAGTCATTACTCGCTAATTCGAAGGGGGTTTCTGTAAAGCTTCATGTATAACCCTGGGGATAAAAGTCATTACTCACCAATTCGAAGGGCGTTTCTGTAAAGTTTCGTGTATAACCCTGGGGATAAAAGTCATTACTCACCAATTCGAAGAGGGTTTTTGTATTAAAGCTTTGTGTATAACCCCCAGGGGATAAAAATCGTTGTCACTGATTCAAGGTGTTATACACGAGACCAAGCAAAATATGCCAAATCATCACCAGCATGCTTGTTTTGTTTTTTTGCGCATTTTATGCGTTTTAAAAATATTGGTCAGAGCGGGATAAAAATCGTTACTCACCGAATAGGGGATTATATTCGATGGGGTTATACACGAAGCTTTACAGTACAAAGGCACAAGACAGCACATTACAGCGAGTTTGCGCATTCGTATGCATTTTTTTGGAATGCCAACCCATTTGTAATTTTTTCAGAGTCGGGATATGGTTGCTACATTACCAATGAATGGCTTCAATGTACAGAAGCTTCAAACAGCAACGATGAGTATTATGCAAATGCTTGCAGACCTGGGCCTCTGTGTGCGGATGATGATAATGGATAACCACGCCATTAACAGGTGCACAATGATTTTAGTGCCACATTTGTCAAAAAAGTGCACATCAACTTCAATGGAATGTATGTAGTAGCTTGTGTACATATGGAAATGGCACATGTGGGTTTTTGTTTAGGGCGTTTTTCAAGCTGTTGGGTGGTGACGTGCACTTCCTAATGGTTTCAAACCCTGTCACTAGTCAGCCACTGTTTCTGCTCTTTGATCAGATGCTTCTTCTGAAGAAAATGTACAGCCTGCTGCTGTCAAAGGGAATACCGTATTTACCGGTAGATAACCCCCCCCCCCCCCCCAATGCATAACCCCCCCAATGCATACCCCCATATTGGCAAAACATAAAAAATGCCCAATGCATAACCCCCCCCCTATGCATACCCCCATATGTACTGTACAGTACCTGAACCTACCTATGTAAGCTGGTCATATAGTACCCATAGCCACTCCCACACCAAGCTAAGATGCCTATAGGCCTGCTTGGGGGTATATTGTACTAGAATAACCCTGTTTTGACCTCAAATGTGCCCTAAAACACGTGCTTTTGAGTGACCTAAAAAATATGCCTCTGCGCACCTCTCAAAAACATAAAAAATGCCCCATGCATAACCCCCCCCCCCCAATGCATAACCCCCCCTATGCATACCCCCATATGGGACCTCTCAATTTTTGCATACCCCCATGGGGCTATGCACCGGTAAATACGGTAATACTTGAGTTTCCGCCTCCACCAGAAGAGCCCAACAACTCTCCAAGCTTGAAGGCTTTTACTGCTGTTATGGCGACTGAGCAGCTGAATTTGGCATTCATGAAGAGGGGCAGTATAAATCTGTCTTTGAAGCAGCTGTGTATCAGCTGCTGGAAGAAGATTCTGAGCTGGAAGAATTGCAATGTCATCGCTCTTGTGAGAAAATGGCCACTCTTTTGGATGACTGATGGTCTCCAAGCTGTTCAACTACACAGCAAAGAATCAAGCGATATTGATTTCTTCTATCGCACAAAACCGCCAGCAAACAGAAAAGTTGAAGGCTAAGCTTGAAAAACTGTCAGGGTTATCTCAATATCAATCTTTCCAGTACTTTGTACTGTATAGGTGTAGTGCCAAAGTGGTGATATTTAGTGCGAAACTGGTGTTGCTATGTGATGAGAATGGTAGGGTCTGTTGTTTTCGGTTCGCTTATGTGTTATTTGTGCCATAATAATGCATTGTTTGCGTGTATGTGTGTGGAAAAGACCGTTAGTTGGCGGCGTCCTATGGCCCCCTTTGGTCATCAGTGCAAAACCCGTTGGTCCTCCTCTGCCTACATATACACTCTATATATTACCGCAGGTGATTACGAAATTTGTATTTGTGGCGATTGCGAAATAATTCCGAAATTTTGGTGAAAATTCCAGCTAAAAAATGGTGCGAAAACTGAAATTTCACGAGCAAAAACTGTTGAAAAAGGTCGACTTCATCTCTTGGGAGCTCGACAATAATGTGCACGAAGCGAAAGTTATTCGCAAGTTTCATTTGAAGCGAAGGGAAGAATACACAACGTAAGCTGAGTTGATTATGTTGTCCGCTTCACACGCCAAGTTTCATTATTTTCTTACCAACAAATGTGTAGACAGATTTCGTATTATTTTTCGTGAAACGTCATTCTTACAGGTTTACGAAATGAAGTAGTATTGTGTTTATTTTACAGTTACAACAAGTTGTCAAGAGAAATTCGCGAATTGGCAAAGAAAATCAGAGATCTCAACTCAAAGGATCCATTCAGAGCTCAGGCTACCTCAGATATGTTGACCAAACTGTACAACGTGGGTCTGATTCCCACAAAAAGGGGCTTGGATTTGTGTGAAAAAGTTAGCGCTTCTTCATTTTGCAGGTAAAATTTGACCATGTTTGTCGGGTTCACAAGTGTTTTTTTCTTCCTTTGAGTTCACTGAAAGGTGACGGAAATAATTCTGTTGGGCGAGGTCGCATATAGCGCTGCGCTCACGTAGTAGCGCTTTTTTTTACAAAACTTGTTCATTTTGTGCTCATTTTGTTTACCTTTTAGCCGCACAGCCGCCACTTCTGGGTTGCATGGCTAAAAGGTGCAATGTGAATGTGGATAAAAATGGACACGTTTTGCAAGAAAAAGCGCTACTATGTGTGCGCAGCTTTATTTGCGACCTCACCCATTGAGTACTTGTTGAGGTGGCCGAATTACCCCCAACCACTCCTTACCCTGGCACTGTCATAAAGTATTGTGGGGTAAACCCGGCCACGGGGTAAACCTGCCCATCTTGTACCGAAGGCCGTTCTATCTTCTTCTTGAATGACCGGGTTTGCCTATACCATACCAATAAAACCGGCCGGGTTTACCCCATGATACCCTGTTGTGTAAATGAGTAATAACTTTTTAAGCAAATTTTCTTTGTAGACGTCGCTTGCCAGTTTTGATGGTGAAATCTGCGATGGCAGAAAACGTGAGAGTTGCGAGTCAATTTGTGGAACAGGGTCACGTGAGGGTGGGTCCTGAACTGGTACTGGATCCTGCATTTTTGGTCCCGAGAACTCTCGAAGATTTCATAACCTGGACTGACGCGTCGAAAATTAGGAAACACGTGCTGGAGTATAATGACGCCAGAGATGATTTTGATCTGATGGAATGAATGGGTATTGGTATTTTGTATTTTTGTTTTGTTGTGATTTGTTTCTGACCGCCCATTCACATGGTAGAGATGCGTTGGGACGTATGCATGGTTCAACACGCGCAAAGGCATAGAGCGCGTACGCCGAACGCATTTCCTACCACCAATGTGAATGGGCCTTCGCTGGATGGACTATAAAGCAGAGTAAAGATTTCTGCATTTTTTGAGATCCGTTTTGATTTGCAAACACGAACATCGATTTGATTCGAGTTTGAATGATTATCTGGCTACATTGGTGGAATTATTCCAGTTGCGTTGAGATATCTGTTTCATGGCGCGTTCACCAGACGTCCGTACGGACGTACGTCCGACGTATCTATATACATGAATCGTGTACTCCTAAATACGTCGGACGATCTAGAAGTACATGCTTTATGTATGTAGATACGTCGGACGTACGTCCGTACGGACGTCTGGTGAACGCGCCATCATTCGTTTATCATGCCCGCGTTCACCATACGTCCGACATATCTAGGAGTACGTGGCACCCGCACCACAAACAACCATTTACTCCTAGATACATCAGACGTACGATCCGTACAAACAAATGTGTGGTGAACGCGGCATCTTGCTTGGGGATGCATTGCCGAGCGTTTCTCTGCCCTATTCACATTGTTGGGCAGAGAAACGCTCGGCGTACGCCCTGCGCACCCATGGTTGTTTTTAAAATGCCATAAGCCAATGGTACGCCCAGCGCATGTCTACCACGTGAATAGGCCATTACTCTCCTCATGCCGCGTTCACAAGGTGACGTCCTTATAGCCATATAAATGTCAGATGTGCTTACGTAGAGGCGTTACGGATCCACGGACGTCTGATGAACGTGGCATCACCCTCTGGTCCACATTATGCCGCATACCAAGAATTTATGATCCAATCACTCATTCTCCTTTTCTTTTAGATTTCCAATACAAAGCTTCGCAAGTTATGCCGCCCAATACTGCCAATATTGCAGCAAAGCGGAACAGAGGCCCCACTTCTGACGAAGGGGGAGTGATCCAGTACAATGAGATGGCTATCAGGCAGAACATGAGCATCTTGGAGTACAGCAGAACGTTTCAAGCTGCGGCCTCTGGGTGTACGGCCGGCATTCTGGGCCTAACCTCCCTCTCTGGCTTCGCTTTTTACCCAGGGGAGATTCATGTCGAGATTATGATGGCAGAATTGTTTAGGGGTACTGGTACTATAATCTGGCCATAGCAATTGGCACTTGGAGTAGTTTGCTTGCATGTACTTCTGCTAAATAGGAGTACACGAAGCGTGGACAGAAATCCGCATTTGTAAATCTATTTTACGCAACGCGCCTTGAGTCCAAGTGCCAACTGCTGTAATTGGCCAGACTATAATGGGGTAAACCCGGCCATGGGAAAATCCGGCCACCCTAAGTTTCAAGGCTGCATATCTCAGCAACCAATGGACCGATTGAGACAAGTACAGTGTGATGATATCAATCGATTCCTTGAACTCTTCTTTTTCCAATGTGCTATTTATTTGGTTCATCATTTGCTGAAAGGGGCAAGTTCACATGAGCTTTAGGTAGCTGGACACCGAGCGCATTTTCCTTTCAGTGTGAATGAGCCATTATCATTTTCCGTCTCCGACGTGCGCTGGGCGTACCTACGCTCGATGTGAACATGGCTCGACGCATGTAAAGCTAATGGATGCGCCCGGCGTACGTCGAGCGCGTTTCTTTCCAGTGTGAATCAACCATAACTAATTGCAATGATGTGTTGCTCGACGTGAACATGGCTCGACGCATGTAAAGGTAATGGATGCGCCCGGCGTACGCCGAGCGCGTTTCTTTCCAGTGTGAATCAACCATAACTAATTGCTATGATGTGTTGCATGCTGGAGTAGGGCCCACTGGATTTTCGAAGGCAAAATATCGACGAACTGAATGAAGTGGGGTACTGTGGGGTAAAGCCGGACACCAAAGCTTTTCTGAACTTGCCGCTTCAGTGAATGATAAACATGGTATCTCATTTGAAAGCTAGGAGAGTTCAATGAATCGATTGGTAAAGTACTGTCTCAAACGGTCGTATGGTTGCTGAGATATGCTAGGTGTCCAGATTTACCCCCGTGTCCGGGTTTGACCCACAGTACCCTACAAGAAACGAGCAATTTGACCATGATCTCTGTGTGAATCTCCCCTTATTTCGTATGCCTGCTAGTCCAGTCAGTGCTGTGGTACTTGAAAGCTGGCGGTGAATGGAAGAAATATTTCCTCTCTCCCTACACCCTGCTCACCTACAGTGTGTTGGGGGAACTGTTCACATACGTACTGTTCTGGACATTTCTCTATGGAATGGTGCACGTTTATTGATTTATGTTGGTTATCAATTGATCGAAGTAGTGGGATTATCGAATTTTTTTATGACTGATTGTGTGTTGTTTGTGTCTGGTGGTCGTTGTGTGCGTTTCGCAAGTATGTAAGTTGATTTTTGTGGGATTATGATATCAAGTAAAATGTTGATAATTGAAAATGCGAGATGGCTTCAATTTGGGAGTTGTGCAGAGGCGAATGGTCACTTCCTTGCATCTATTGGACGTCGAGGTCGACGTACGTATGTAGGTACAACGTGGTTGTGCACAGCACGTACGCATACTGCGTGGGTATTGCGTACATACATAGTACATACAGTGTACTATACATACAAGAGACACGTATGTACTGTTATGAACGAACGTAAGGACACGCAATATTGCGTACATACGAACTGGTAGGGTACGTATGTGGGCTTCATTCTTTGATTGTTATTGACACAGACTCAATTCGGGGATAACTACAAGACCGGTTTCCAACGCTGAGTCCAGAAACACCTGTTATTTTATCCACTAGACGCTGTAAAATTGCACGCGCAAAGTTCATTCAAAACCAGTGCGCTGGGCCTGCTGCTTCAGATTGGTACCGTATTTACCTATGCATGCAAAAAATTGAGTGGTCCTATATGGGGGTATGCATAGGGGGGGGGGGGGGGGGGCTATAGTACGGGGGGGGGGGGGATATGCATAGGGCATTTTTTATGTTTTGGAGAGGTACGCAGAGGCATCTTTTTAGGTCAAAAGCACGTGTTTTAGGGCATAATTGAGGTCAAAACAGGGTTATTCTAGTGCAATACACCCCAAGCAGGCTTATAGGCATCTTAGCTTGGTGTGGGAGTGGCTATGGGTAGCTTATGACCAGCTTATATAGGTAGCTTCAGGTACTCTACAGTACATATGGAGCTATGTATAGGGGGGGGGGGCTATGCATTGGGCACTTTTTATGTTTTTCCAATATTGGACTATGCATAGGGGGGGGGGGCTATGCATAGGGGGGGGGGGGGGGGGGGGCGATGCACAGGTAAATACGGTACCTCTTTTTTGTAGCCCACGTATAATGTAAAACAAAATGGCCGCCAAACGGGCAAAATTGGATGACCCCAGCTCCAACTGTGCTGCTCCAAGTACAAGATCAAGCTTCAGCAGCTTTTCCTCTCACGCTCAGCCCAAGCTTCAGCTCAGTCATTCCGTGACATCTTCAAGTCAACATGTGACATCTTCACCTGGGAAGGAAGAACGCGGACAAAAGATTGTGGAGTCACTGGATCAAGCGTTTCAGGTACGGCATGTTGTGTGTGTAGGGTACTGTGGGGCAAACCCGGCCACCAAGCTCATGTGAACTTGCTGTTTCCACAAATGATGAACCTAATAGCTCATCTGAAAGAGGAGAGTTCGAGAAATCGATTGGTAAAATACTTGTTTCAATCGATCGGTTTGTTGCTGAGATATGCAGCCTAGTGACCGCAACAAGTAAAGTACTTTTACTTTTACCGGTTACCGGCACCCATTTTTGCTGCCGGTAATTACTTTACTTTTACTGTTACTGGACACCCTTCGAAAATCGTACTTTTACTTTACCGACAATTTGAAAATTTTACCGGTACTGAAAAAATTTGGCAAAAGTAAAAAAGTAAATTTTGTCAATAATTTAGCTGCACAACACTGGCTGCGAAACGTTGTTTTTGGTATGAATACTCAAATTTTCTTCTATAAAATGAATGCGTACATACGTACATACAGTACATAAATTTATATACGTACATGCATACATACAGTACGTACAGCATGAGCATGCGTACATATTGAAGCAACTGAACAGTGAACACACATTATTTACCATAACAACTAAGTACGGTAGCACTGACTGGTAAAAAAACCCCTCAGAAAACCCCTAAATTATGTACGTTTTTACTTTTTACTTTATTTTTTACCGGCAGCAGTTTACCTTTTACTGGACTTTGAGCAGCTTCGGTAAAGTAATTACTTTTACTTTACCGGCTTTTCCTAGTCCCGCCGGTACGTACTTTTACTTTACCAAAATTTTCAAAAGTGCAAGTAACGGTCACTAGTGCAGCCCTACGTAGGTGGTCGGATTTTCCCATTGCCGGGTTTGCCCCATAGTGTGGGCCCATACTGTGGGCCCGTATTTTTGGGTTGCACAAATTTTGGGCACGGGATAGAAGTCTGTTCCATAATTTGTACGTGCATATGTTCCAAGTGGTCATTTTCCCAGAAATGGGCCGGCAGAATTACTAATGTCCCAAATTTTTTGTCCCAACCCGATATTTAGATCAATTCTAATTTGTCCCAAAATTGGTCCATTTGCAGTGCAGCAATTCGTTGATGTACATGGGATAGAGCGGTTTGAGGACAGGAAAATGGAAAAGCTTTATTTCTAGTCAGCATTACAGGAGATTACAGCTTGGCAAATTAGACACAGGTGAAGGTTAGTACGAGTTTATTGCCTTATCCGATCACTCAGGGAAGCTGGGGTAATTTCGGACGGAAAAATGCTGGACACTAAAAAAATGCTTTTATTGCACGCCAAAGGCTTGCTATCCGAAAATGTGTCATGAATTTTGCAGTCCGATAAGAATCTTGTCGAACCTCTCCCAAATTACCCCACTCTTCCCGTCACCCCATCATTTCTTATCACCACGACGGGTGTCTAGGTGGCGGCAGGGGACAGTAGGGGTCCGGCGTAGGTCTGGGGTCGTTCACTGGCGGGTTCGGCCATTCCACTCGTCTGTACATCAGCTGTTGATCCCAACCGGGTGACGTGGGGCTAGGCGGGCCGGCGAATGTCCATGGTTGGTCTGTCCATGCAACTCTTCCCCGGGCGGACAGGTCGTACTCGTACCAGTTCGTTAGCTGGTAGGGTGCTGTGGGGTAAACCCGGACACGGGTCCGGTAGTATGTCTCAGCAGCCATACGGCCGATTGAGACAAGTACCAATCGATTCCTTGAACTCTCCTCTTTCAAATGAGCTACCATTTTTTATTTGCTGAAGCCGCAAGATCAGAAAAGCTTTGGTGTCCATTTTGGGTTGTGAGTGAGGCCCAAAGATTTTTCCCGGGTGTCAATGGATAAATGACGTCGAGTCGAGGGAAATAATGATCCTACAGTAGTTGCAAAAAAACTTGAGAGCCCTTGATATTGAGTGAAAATCGCACATACTTA
>JASAMW010006485.1:0-65750 GCA_030247985.1 Epsilonema sp. ZAB3_2
GGAAGGGGGTTAAACAGCAAGTTCAGGAGCTTAGGTGGCCGATTTACCCCATGGCCAAATTTACCCCATAGTACCCTACATACTGCTTCTGTAATGCAAGCAGTACAGTACACCATATCCACATGAACTGCAGTGCCTGCACACAGTGCACGCTTGACTTTACACATGAAAACTAAAAGAACACTAACATGTTTTCACAGCTTCCTCTAAGACAGCCAAATCGCTCTGCTGCTGACCCAATTTCCAGTGATATGACTTCTCTTTCAGAAGAATAAATATAGGCTACACACACACACACACACACACACACACACACACACATACACAAACATCTTTTCAAGATTCCCAATCATAAGTACAAACTGCAAAAAGTTACCTGTTCGTGAGTGGGTGAGTATCCAAGCGTTCTTCTTCCTGTAGTCATCCAGGTCTCTTCATTCATCTCGTCATCCCCATCCTATCTCCATGTATGTATGTACATGTATATACGACCTTTATTTCTCTGACCTCCGTGTCCCGTCGCTTCCTCCATAGTCATTGCGTTCGGCAACAAACAACAACCACACAAACGTTACAAACAAACAACCAAAAGTGTGGACCTCTTGAAAGTGACTCAGCCAAAATAACATACATGTATTATCAACTTTGATAAGCATGGCTAAGCTTAGGCTAAGGCTAGGCTTAGGCTTAGGCCAGCATCGATGTTGAAATTTTCAAATACTCCTTAGGCAGCCGGCCAGCAGCCGGCCCTCTAAATTTAGAATTTTCTAAAATGTGCTTAGCGTTTACGTTACATACACACAGTTGTTGTTTTGTTGTGGGTTTGTAAATAAACGAACAACAAACCGACAACAACCATCAACCATATATAAACCAAACAGACAGCAAATCGACAACAAACTAACAACAGCTGAATGATTTGTTGCCAACAATGACGCCAGATCGTAAGTACAGGGTGCTTCATAATATACTTTCCGGACGTTTGTTTATCTCTCCATAACTTCCAACATTAGAGGACATCAATGCTGGCCTAAGCCTTAGCCTAAGCTCAGCCAGCTCATCGTAATAACAAAATTACATGTATGTCATTTTGGCGGAGCCATTTTCAAGAGGTCCACACTTTTGGTTGTTTGGTTGTTGGTTGTTTGGTTGCCGAACGTAAATTACCTCCGAGTCGACCACTACCGATCCTCGCGTTCACCAGACCGACGGGTCTGTCTAAAAGGCTGACGTTGACGCTGACGCTGACGCTGACGCAGTGACTAAAAGGCTGACGCCAGCTGACGCTGACGGTAACAATTCTGAACAAAAAATGCAAACGGTGCAAAACATTTTTCTAAAAATTGCGTCAGCGTCAGCATTTTAGCCTGATTGCTTATCAACTACATTGAAGATGAAGACTATAGATCACAAAGAGGTTAGTTAGCAAGCAGGTAAACACTTCTGGAGTAGAAACAGGAAAAATGAACAAGCAGCGGCCTACTATAGTTTTCGTGGATTTAGAGAAAGAGTTCTTGCCTCTACTGTACCAGAAGTTATAGTTCTGGTAGAGTTTTGATACACCTAACGGTGTGCACGGTATTGACTGTTTCGGAGCAATTTAGGACCTTCAGCACGATTATGAATAGAAACGTTGTGTTGTAGCACGTGTATACTGCGTTTGGTGGGAGCGTGAATCGCGGATTGGGTTTTCGGGAGTTGCTAGTTGGGCTCGTTGTACTGACGAAATGCAGCCAGGAAGACAGGATCAAATGTATCATGCATTTGTGCTCTTTCAGGGGCCGGAGTTCTACGTTTCCCTTCCTAATGGTGATGTTGTTGTGTGTGTGTACAGTTTTGTTCCACGTCTTTTCGGAGGAGGGGGATCCTGTGGTGGTGATGGCGAGAGTGTTGGAGAAGTTACGGGATGCGGAACCCGGGCGTCGCATATCTCCTCGCGTTCTGCGCTCCATTGCTGCGGTGGGTGAGCTTTATCTCATGCCAGAAGAGTACGTCCTGTGTCCGCCCAGTGTGTTGTACGTGCGTGCACATTGTATATGTGGAATATGCTTGGATTGTGTGTTGTAGACGGATAAGCTGTCGTTTGTTGAGTTTGAGCGTTGGATTTTGACTTACAAGGATGAGATCGAATTGGCCACATGGCTCTTGGACTTTCCTCCTGTGCTTAGTCGGGCGGAACCAATGACCAGCTTCTATCAGACCTTGGCTGGCGTCACGCATTGTACGTTGAACCGTGTGCTCATTTTATTCACACAATACTTTTACTGGTACGTCAGCGTTTGCGATGTTTTGTAGTGGAGGAGAAGGAGATCGTAGAGCTGGAGCAGCACTGGTGGCGTATTGCTGATCAGAGGACGCTGAAAATGGAGAAGGAGACGTTTCGTTCTCTCGTCTCTCCGCCTCTTCCCTCGCAACTGGTGGATGGTATGCAACATTACATTCTCCACTTCCACTCAGCTCTGAAACGGGAGAGGTTTATGTTTGTATCCAGGGCTGTTCGCTGCGTTTGACGAGAATGCGGATGATCAGATCGACTTCAAGGAATTGATATGCGGCCTTTCCGCCTGCTGTAGAGGACCAATTACCGACAGACACAAATGTTTGCAGAAACTGCTTTCCCTTTTTATAGATTGAACAAATTGTTGCTCTGTATGATTTCGTTGTTTACAGTTTGCTTCAAAATATTTGACACAAAGCGAGACGGAAAGCTGCGGGAAAAAGACGTGGAGCTGTTAGCTGTTCAGTTGTTACATATTCGCCAGGACTTGATTCCGAACAATCCTGTTAGTGTCTCGCTCGTAAATGCATCGTATGTAGGGTGGCGTAGAGTATTGTGGCACCTACATAACTTCTTTGGCATTTATAGGATGAATCAGATGAAGTTGCTGCTGCCCTACGGAATGCGATTCACTCCGATGAAGTAAGCATACATGTATAATACGTACGTCCTACGTAGAGGTTAGTAGTTGTAGTAGCCATAGTGTATGTAGTACAACATATTGTACACAGCAGGTATTGCACAAATGCGTAAGGAAAGAAAGTGTTGTAATATTTGCAGTACGAGGCAGTGTCGTTGGCGGACTTTCTCTTATGGGCCCAGGACAGTGTCCTAGTCGAGTATTTTCTTCGCCTTCTTAGCGAGGTACATATGGGTCTAACAATGCATTCAAACAACCTACAGACAGGAGATTACTGTGTGATAATATCTTTGTAATCGTGGGGTTGTGAATGGGGCAAACACACAGCTGCTTGGCTGAAAGCTTGGTTATGTGCCTGGGTGTCGCATTTACCCCACGGCCACAGTTTCATGCGTTGTAGCAGTGCTGTGCGGGTTGTTTCAGATTTGCCATGTGGTGTTAGGTTTGCGCCCCGAGTCGCGATGGATGGAGAGGAGCATTGTGAGGTTAGCGTTAGCGCACTGTTATTGACAGTCCCAGCTGAGTTGCATACCCTTCTTTAGTGGTTGTCAGCCATGTCCTATCCTTTTTCTCTGTAGAAGTTGGGTGGCAAGGGCTGAGGCCGCGGGTTTGGATGAAGGCCAAGTGTGGTATTTAGTGTCGAAGGAGTGGTGGAGCAAGTGGGAACAGTGGGTAGCGCCAGAGGTAAAAAATCAGGGTGATGAGCCGCCGAGTACGTATTGTACGAGTACGCTTATTTATTATAGTCGCACAAGAAATTTCATGAACCAGTGTAATTTTTTCTCAGCCAATAAAAGACGTAGAGCACAGCGGTCAAACTTCTACGGCTAACTTTAGCTCGCCGTTCCAATAAAAAAAACCGTTTGTCTCCAGCGGCTCTCAGTGTCGAGATCTCGCCAAATTCCTTCAGCACTGAAATCGTGTCACCTCTTGGCAGACGCTAAACCACGCAAACCACGACACCCTACGACCCTGTACGCCCGATGCGCATTTTCATCGTCTTCATCACGAATGCTTATTTCTGTCATTTTGATTTTTCGGGAGTTTGCGAGGTTTAGAATTGCCCAATGGTCCACGCCCGATTTGGCGATTTTAGTACTGAAGAAATTTGGCGAGATCTCGACACTGAGAGCCGCTGGAGACAAACGGTTTTTTTTTATTGGAACGGCAAGCTAAAGTTAGCCGTAGAAGTTTGACCGCTGTGCTCTACGTCTTTTATTGGCTGAGAAAAAATTACACTGGTTCATGAAATTTCTTGTGCGACTTTAGTACTGATTGGACGGTGCGTAGTGCTTCAGTTTGGCACTTTATTCTTTGTTGATGTGTAGTCATCGAGTCCTAGTCTCAGTCCTTCTTCTGTCAAGCGGGGCTCCACAGTTTCCTGGGCGACCACCGAGGGAGGGGAGGGAGTAACGATTCAGCCGTTAGACACCGCTCAATTAATAGGAGGAGCATTGGAGGTGAATGTGAACGGAATCGCCTCATCTGCATCCAACACTCCGTCAGCTTCTCCGGCTTCAAGTATTGCATATACGTATAAAATGCGTGCCAACCAGTCAGGATGAGGAATTCCTGTGTATGTATGTATGTATGTATGTATGTATGTATGTATGTATGTATGTATGTATGTATGTATGTATGTATGTATGTATGTATGTATGTATGTATGTATGTATGTATGTATGCGTGCGTGCGTGCGTGCGTGTGTGTGTGTACGCGGGGAACAGAGATGTGTGGTGTAATGGGGAGAGGAATAGCCGCGCGTCCCCGCAGTATCCTGCAGTTGGGTCGGAGTTGGTCTCCGTGTCCGCGACAAGGCGGCGTCTCTCCGCCCAGGGTGGCCGTGAGAAAGAGTCCGCCCGGTGCCCTGGACAACTCCGCCCTGCTCTGCAAGGAGAGAAGCGGACGGGCTCCTTCGCTCACACAAGAGGGCGGCCTCTTGCGCAAAGACTTGCAGCCTTCCGACTATCAGCTGCTGTCCGCCTGCCTCTGGACCGCCTTGTGTCGCTGGTACGGCGGAGGATCGCCATCCTTGCCCAGAAAGGTGTGACACTCTTGCATAGCTTCTGTACTTGTATGCTCACTAAGAGAAAGCGCAGATATTCGAAGTCGTGGGAGAATTTGTCACGTGAAAAATAAATAGCACACAACTGCACGGAACTGTCCATGCACTCCACGCAAGAACAGTCCTGTGCGATTTCAAGCAGCTCCGCGTTCTCTTTTGGACCGAGCGCGTGTTCATCAATACATTGTTTCGTAAGATAGCCAGGTTCGTGTGATGTGCAGGTGGTGCTGTGTCCGGAGACGAAGGAGCTGATGCTGGAGCTGTACCCGGTGACGTTGGTGGTGTTGCGGCATCAGACGGCTCATCCCTCCTCCTCCTCTTCTGCTGCTCCAGCAGGAGGCCTCGTGTCTTCGGTGGCCGGAGTCGTCAGCAGATCTCTGCACGGTGAGATAAGCATGCAGACAGATGGGTCATACCTTCAGCCTGTTCTCGCAGTAAAGGAGGATGCAGTTGGAAGGAGGAGGGCTGTTTGCAGATGCCACCCGCGATCGGTCAGCGCCCGGCAGTGTCCGTCGCGTCCCCATGCATTCGGTGTGTTTTTTTCCTGTTATCCGAAAATTTTTTGCTTTACAGTACACTGTGCGATGTGTACAATGGACTGCAAGGTATTTACCTATGAAAAGTTCTCAACCAAGAGTTCTTTGGGCATTTGCCTGTGCTGGGCAAAATATGTAGGGTAACATGGGGTAAACCCGGCCCCCCAAGCAGTTCTCAGGAACCAATGCCTGAACCAAAACAAAATCACATGGCATAATATACGTGGTTAGGCCTTAGTTAAACGTGCCAAGTTTGACTCCACTGCTGAACGTCTTTAGAGAGTTATGGTCAATTTTGTCTGTTGCTAAAACACGAGCCGTGGGGGGTAAACCCGGCCCCCTAAGATTTAGGCCGTTTTTAGGCTGGCCAAGCAAAATTTTTATGGCCGTATTTTTCAAGATTGAAGCCAAGCTTATTCCCAACGTCAATAGCTACAAAAATAACAAATTAAAAAATTTCTTTCCGATGCATGAAGGGCATGAATGAGACTACTCTATTGACAGCTCATCTCTTAGTACTGGGGGTAAACCCGGCCACCCATGATTTTGTCTAATTTGAGACTGCCCTGGCTATTCTTTATCAGTCTGGCGTGTTAGACAAGAAGCATAAGCAATTACCATGGATAGCAGCTACCAATTAGCCAGCTAGACAGTTTAGGTAGGTAAAAAATGGTATGAATGGGACTACTTTGCTGTCAACTAATTTTTCAGTACTGGGGGAAAACCCGGCCACCCAGAAATTTTTACAAATTTGCAGGAACGTCTCTTCCCTTGAGAAATCACAAGAAAATATTGTTAGATTAGCTGAGCGCACTTTCCTAATTGATTGTGCGCTGATATGGCAGCCGCTTAGGATGGCAGTAGTTTGCGCTGATGAGGTGGCCGGGTTTACCCTATACTTTAGTACAGGAGTTAGGTGGCCGGGTTTACCCCACTAAGTACTGAAATTGTTTTTTGCTGTAACTCCAGTACCAGTGGGGCGAATTGGTTCAAACTTCGCATGGGGGTAGGGTACCATGTCCCCTTACCCCCCACATACCGGGTGTTCATTTATAACATACAGGGTGTTTTTGCGCAACATCTAAAGTTTGGTCATTTTCGACCTCCTGTTGAAAAACGTGAACCCGTGAGCTTGATGTTTCAACAAATGACATGCCAAATTGCTCATTTGAAAGATGAGAGTTTAAGGAATCGATTGGTATCCTACTTGTCTCAATCGGTCCATTGGTTCCTGAGATATGCAGCCCTGAAGCTTAGGCGGCCGGATTTTCCCATGGCCGGGTTTACCCCATAGTACCCTACAGTATGTCATGTTTATTGTCGAGGTGGGAGTCATTCTATATTTTTTTCTTTGTTCCATACAGTCGCTCCGTTTGTTTCAGCTCCAAGATTTATGATATTTGGTGCATGTACGTACATAATGTGGCCTTGTAGCACCACCATCAATAGGTATTACGTGACAAAACTAAAGCTGATACTTGAAAGAAAGAAGTCACCGAGCCTGAAATGGCGTGTTATTTTTAGAATGTACCGTACCGTCCTGTACTGAGCTATGTAGTAGGTATGTAGCATAACGTAAGTAATGTGGCGTAAGCATTCAGCACGTCCGAAGTATTCCTTATGCACAAGTGCGTACTTGGTGTACGTAATGTAATGTACTGTACATACGCAAAGAAAAACGGACAGGAAACAGGAGTGCAATAGCCAAGTCTGATAGTGGTCAGCCCCCGCCCCCGCCCGCCTTCATCAGTGGTCATGTTTGATAGTGGTTGGCCCCCCGCCCCCCCCCCCGCCTTCATTAGTGGTCATGTTTGATAGTGGTCGGCCCCCCGCCCCCGCCTTCATCAGTGGTCATGTTTGATAGTGGTCGGCCCCCCGCCCCCGCCGTCAACAGTGGTCATGTTTGATAGTGGTCGGCCCCCCCCCCCCCCCCCGCCTTCATCAGTGGTCATGTTTTGATAGTGGTCGGCCCCCCGCCCCCGCCGTCATCAGTGTCATGTTTGATAGTGGTCGGCCCCCCGCCCCCGCCTTCATCAGTGGTCATGTTTTGATAGTGGTCGGCCCCCCGCCCCCGCCTTCATCAGTGGTCATGGTTTGGTAGTGGTCAGCCCCCCGCCCCCGCCTTCATCAGTGGTCATGTTTGATAGTGGTCGGCCCCCCCGCCCCCGCCTTCATCAGTGGTCATGTTTTGATAGTGGTCGGCCCCCCGCCCCCGCCTTCATCACTGGTCATGTTTGATAGTGGCCGGCCCCCGCCTTCATATGGTTGTTTGATAGTGGTCGGCCCCCGCCTTCATCAGTGGTCATGTTTGATAGTGGTCGGCCCCCTCCCCGCCTGCATCAGTGGTCATGTTTGATAGTGGTCGGCCCCCGCCCCCGCCTTCATCAGGATCATTATGTGGTCGGCCCCCCACCCCCGCCTTCATCAGTGGTCATGTTGGGGTGCTAGTCGCTGCCCCCGCCCCCGCCCCCGCCTTCATCAGGTCCAATTGGCCCCCGCCCCCCCGCCTTCATCAGTATCCACATGCCCCCCGCCCCCCGCCTTCATCAATAGTTCGGCCCCCGACCCCCGCCTTCATCAGTCCCTGTCGCCCCCGATTCCCGCCCCCGCCCCCGCTTTCCCGCCCCCGCCCCCGCCTTCATCATAGTTTCGGGATCCCGCCCCCGCCCCCGCCCCCGCCTTTATACCTTCCCGACTATTTAGTGTTTCCGTCGTGCACCAACTGATTAGCAACAATACCTTTTACTCGGTAGCGTTGAAGACGACAGCAAATACAAGCAGGTACTCCTAGCAAATGTTTTACGCTCTTTCGCGCCTTTTTACAATAAAAAAAGTAATTAGAAGGCGCGTAGCAGGATTCTAGGAGTACATGGTAAATGGTGTGTGCTAAAAAAAATCGAGTATACGTACGTATACATATACGTACGTATTATATTACACTGATTACACACACGTCGGTCGGACGGACGGAAATCAAATCTGAATCAAGAAAGCGATTTGAAGCCGAGAAGAGCTGGGAGTCGAGTCGAAGGAGGCGGGATCGATCGTCCAATCAATCAAGAGCAAGAAGTGCTTTTCTAGCCTTGAAAGCGCCGATTTCTCAGTGAAGATTAGCTCTGCGCTCCACACAAGTCCTCACTGAGGGAGGATAACGGCACCCATTGATCACTGCTAACTGGGCTCGTGGTCCCAGCCCAGAGCCAGAATGATGCACCGAGTACTGGCTGGGCCTACTACTGCACGAATCGCGGGTCGCCGTTCGCTGCAGACGTGCGCAGTGAGGAAACAGCAGGCGGCGGCTGCTCCGGAGAAAGTGGAGGTGTATGTGGACGATCAGAAGCTGCTGGTGGATCCGGGCATGACCATTCTGCAAGCCTGCGCCCTGGTCGGTGTGGACATACCGCGCTTCTGCTACCACGATCGATTATCCATCGCCGGCAACTGTCGCATGTGCCTGGTGGAAGTGGAAAAATCGATAAAGGTGAATCGGCAATGGGTCGGTGTTGATGGGCGATGTGCTGGTGCTATCCACTACTTGCGCTGTTACGTACGGGGCGTGTCCGGATGCCTGCAAGCTGGAAAAGTCGGCCTTTCGTCGAATTATTTTGGCAGAAAATTGTGCAGGTCTGAAATAATTCGACCAAAGCCGACTTGATCGCAAAAAGGGGCAGGCATCCGGTATGATCGGCGCGTCCTCTAACAGCACGAGTAGTGGATATGTGCTAGATGCCGCATTTATGATAGTGGCGTGCTTTTGACGTGCGTCCGATATGTGCTCGGAACAATCCATGGCTATCCGTTCTTTTTTTGCGATGCATTTGCTTTCTTTACTTGTGTACGTTGGACCAAGGAGTTGTACAGGAGAACCTGCTATGAAGAAAACCCCGCAAGCGAAGTTGCTGTCAAATTATGCTGCATTTTGTAACGTACAGAATTTCGGCCTTTGTACATTCCTAGTATTGTTAAAGTATAAGGTTACTGTAGTAGCGAAGGTTCTCGAAAAATAGCCGCTGCTACTTTGTGATGTACGTATGTACAAAAAGCATAGGTTAATAATCATCGTTCGAGAAGCTTTGAATCGAAGGAAGCTTCAGTGGCGTGAGTTTGAGAGCTAATAATAGTTTTATGAAAAGTTACAAAAAGTTAAGCTGGCTGGTGCCGCCAGCTGCTGACGTAAATTAAGATGGTGGATCGAAAGATTCGAAGGTTTGGAAAGTTCTGGAGAGTTCTGGAAGGAGATCTTTTGATGGGTTGAGACTATAGCCGAAGGCGGTTGTTGGTATTTTCAGTCAGTTCGGTTGCAATCCTGGGTTGAAGTTCAGTCGGTTTGGTTCTTTCGGATTCTCTTGTTATTGAAGTTTCTCTTGAAATTCTCTCATTGGGTGCTAGTAAGGTTACGGTACTTTGACCAGCGAGGTCACCACAGCCAGTCACACCGTTGTAAAGTTATTTTGGGTTTGGGAAGGTCTAGCTAAGTATTACCCCATAACAAACTACATCCGAGTTTGTTACATGGTAGCAGAGCGTTAACTTCGATCCCTCATTTTCTGCTTCCTAGTCGCTGCGCATTCTTTGTGTTGGATTTTGGCGCCTGTCTTCTGCAGTTCAGTCTGGCTTTTGTCTTCCCGCATCATCAAAAACGTAAGCACTCGGGTAATTGTGCATTGGTGTCAAATTGAGAGGGCTGTACCCATATACGGATATTTACAGTAGGACTCCCTTGTGTCGCCCACTGGCCCTAAGCTACAGAGCGCATAGGTTCCGCTATCTTGTGTGACGTGCTTGGAGTATCTCGAAGGCTTGTACCTTTGTTGGGCCCGACAGGGTTGAAGTCGTAGGGGTATCTCCGTGTGCATCACACACCGTCGGCCGTTTTACGGTTCGACACCACAGTCCGTCACAACGTTGTTTTTTTCTTTTTTTTTTTCTCTCATTTCTTTATGGGGGGGCGCCCGGCCCCCCAAATGGGGGGGGAAGAGGGGGGGGGGGGGGGGGGGGGGGGGGGTAGGGAGATTCATTCCGTAAAGCGAGACATTCAGAAAAATATCGATCAGCTACAGGAATTGCTAAATGCTAAGGTAGGGGAGTTAACGCGAGATTTGACAGGTTTTGAGGATAAGCCAGTGCTTGCAGAAGTGACAGGGACAGCCGATCGAGATCGCCTAGATTCATTTCATGGCAGTGTGGGAGAGAATTGGTGTGATTGGGTTGAGCTATTTGACTTGATTGCGCGAGCTAACAATTGGAACAATGAGAAAAAGTGCAGGATATTGCCTGCTTATCTGAGAGACACTGCGCTTGAGTTTTATCGTGATATTTCTACAGCTAGACAAAACAAATGGGAAGATTTAACAGCAGACATGAGTGAAAGGCTGCAACCACCAGAGTCGCGAAAATTGAAGCAAACAGAGTTAGCTGCACGTGTGCAAGGGAAAGATGAATCGGTGCTTGAGTTTGCGGCATCCATACAGAAATTGGTACGTAGTGGTTACACAAACTTTCCGGCTGATGCCAAGAATGATTTGCTACTTACACATTTTCTTAATAAACTTAGGCCAGAGTTGCGCAAGCTGGTGATGATGTTTGAGCCAGCAGATTTTCGTTCCGCAGTAGAAAAAGCGCAGAAGCTGGAAGCACAGCAAAAATTTGTGAGCGAAGGGTTAGGAGTGAGTGCAAGAGTGAATCAAGTAGGAGCTTCAGAAATTGCATGTGATGATTTTGCTAAGCTAAGTATGAAAGTTGATGCATTGGTTGAACAAAAGGCTGGATTGATGGCTATGAATGCCAATAGAATGCAAAAACAGTGCGAAGTTGCTAATGGCTTTGAGTGTGAAGAAATTGCAGATGAAAGGTACGTTGGGGATTATCCATATTATGACTATAGTTCAAGCCAGGAATGGCATGCGAAACCCAGGCAAAGGCCTCTGAGATGTTTTCGTTGTGGGAGGTTAGGTCATATTGCACGGCTATGTTTTGCAAATGTGATGCAAGAAAATGAAGAGGATGACTTGACCGCGTATGATGAGAGTGATGAGTATGAGAGATGTGGGGTGCATGCGATCACAGGAAATTGGAATGATAATCAGCAAAACTCCTGTGAAAGTTTTTGGAGTTCCAGTGGTATGAGAGGGCAACAGAAAAATAGGACAACTGAGCATGAACATAATATGAGTGAAGAGCCAGAGACAGCTAAGGCAAGTGCGGAATGTAAAGCGTGTATACCTATCATATTGGGAAATACAAAGAAAATGTGAAAAAAAAGCAGACTAGCAAAAATTTATGTACATATGGTACCAATAGTAATACTTATGGCGTTTTGGCGTGCGCGTTTTTTTTGTTTCTTTTTACGTGTTGGCGCAAGGTTGGCGTGAAAACTTTTATTCCTGGTTGTGTGATTGCTACATTATTCGCGTAATGTAAAACCGCGCGCGAACTTCAGCATATTTTCGTGAGTATTTTGGGTCATGTATGTCATTGTTATGTCGTGTTGTGTGGAGTGTTATGTCATGTTGTGTTGCGTGTTGTGTACTATTTCATGTTGTGATTGTGAATTGCAGTAGCAGTACTATACTATGTAGCTGAAATAGCTATCATTTTTCTTTTTTCACATTTCTTTGGATATGCTATGCATGCCTGTCAGTCTGAATAATCGAATGATATTTGATTAAGTTTGATTTACTAATAACTTGTGTTTGTTGGATTATTGACTACTATTATTTTATACTAATCTCGTGATCATCAGATCACACCACAGTCTGTCACAACGTTGTCATCCATTTCTTTTACCATCGCATCGACTTCGTCTGTTTATACTATCGATTTCATCAACGTGTCTTTACGTATACTGGTTGCGTCTGCATCTATTCATGAAGATCACCTGAAAATTTGATTTGATGAATTGTCTGATTTCAACCGACTATATTTTGCATTGACTTCAGTTGCAATTCAACGTTTCTCAACTGTACTTTTGCTTCTTCATCAGATCAATTGTGATTGACTACTGACAAACTATCATCTGATGGCAACACAGCAGCTACTGGATTTGACTGTTTCTTTCAACATGCTGGGCAGAAGAGATGGAAAATGTTACTGCCTACAGTGTGATTGTGACCCTGAAATGTGACCTTGAAATTTGTTATTGATCCTGAAAATTATGTAAATTTTATATTGACCCTGATGGTGTGTGTCCCACGGGTTTTGACCCTTAATACCTGATGTTTGAACCAAATCCTTGACCCTGAGGTTTCGATCCTGATCCTTGGTTGACTCTGATTATACATAGTTGTGCACAGAGTTTAGTGCGACGAGGTCGTCTTCACTTAATGGGAGAGGTGTGTCAAGTACAAATATTGCAGCTAATAGATGTACATTCGTAAATGATGATTGAAGTACAGTGAAATAAACGATGCAATGATCAAGTATAGATAATATTGTATGGTGAATAAATGAAGTACAGTGCATGTATTTTTGTGACTGTATATTTGCATTCAGTGGCACTTGAGACTTTACCTTAAATGGGTATGGGTCGAAATTTATCATTCGCCGAGGGCGGCTCAAACTAAGGGGGAAGGTGTAACGTACAGAATTTCGGCCTTTGTACATTCCTAGTATTGTTAAAGTATAAGGTTACTGTAGTAGCGAAGGTTCTCGAAAAATAGCCGCTGCTACTTTGTGATGTACGTATGTACAAAAAGCATAGGTTAATAATCATCGTTCGAGAAGCTTTGAATCGAAGGAAGCTTCAGTGGCGTGAGTTTGAGAGCTAATAATAGTTTTATGAAAAGTTACAAAAAGTTAAGCTGGCTGGTGCCGCCAGCTGCTGACGTAAATTAAGATGGTGGATCGAAAGATTCGAAGGTTTGGAAAGTTCTGGAGAGTTCTGGAAGGAGATCTTTTGATGGGTTGAGACTATAGCCGAAGGCGGTTGTTGGTATTTTCAGTCAGTTCGGTTGCAATCCTGGGTTGAAGTTCAGTCGGTTTGGTTCTTTCGGATTCTCTTGTTATTGAAGTTTCTCTTGAAATTCTCTCATTGGGTGCTAGTAAGGTTACGGTACTTTGACCAGCGAGGTCACCACAGCCAGTCACACCGTTGTAAAGTTATTTTGGGTTTGGGAAGGTCTAGCTAAGTATTACCCCATAACAAACTACATCCGAGTTTGTTACAATAGTACACAGAATATGTAATTTTTTGTTTGTGTGTATTCATTCTTTGTGTGTCTGCAACTGTACTAGTAGCAAGCTAGTAGTGTGATATGTGCCACTTTCATGCGAGTGTGACGGACCGGAAATGCTTTGCTCTTTTGTTGACTCTTCCATTATTGGTCGCCAATTTGCCAGCATCTCATGAATAAATTATTGCCACTTTTTATTGCGTTATTTGGAAAACTGGTTATATTTTGAATAGAGCGAAATATGCAGTGCGAAATGATAAGTCCTGCCGTTAGCATTGCATGATCGATTCTCGATTCGATTCCGATTGATTCGATGATATCATGATATTGCATCGGGATCGGATCCGTCGACCGTCTCGTTATAGAGTGTATTCTCGTCAAGAGCAGATCAAGTAAGTGAAGTAATAAATCTCAATGTCTTGATGATATCGAAATGATTGCTTGATCGCTTTTTAGACTGGATATCAATCACTTCAGCGCTCAATCTGCTCTTACCGTCTTACTGTTTGAATGCCAAGTGCAGTTGCGTTTCGCTCATGACATCGGTTGGCAGTGGTAAACGTGAAGTGTCTCTGGTTCACATTCGCCTGGAAATCGATGATTCCGCTCCTCTGGTCGATTTCGGATCAATAATTCCGCAAGTGTACACTTTTGTACAAGAGGAAACGCACTCAAGTATGTGAATGGGGTACTGTAGGGTAAAGACGGATACTATTGAGAAATTCCGGATCCATAGGCTTTTCGGATTCTATAAAGTCTGCGTTATCATTCATTCAGTTCTCCGTCTTTACCCCCAAGTACCATTTGTTTATGTGTATCGATTATAGTCGAAAAAAGAACGCGGAGATTTCCTGAAGTCGTGGAAGGCTATTTTGCGTAAAATAGGCAAAATCAAGACGTCATCAGTTCCCCCGACTTCAGTAATTGAGATCGAAAAAGTTTCCTTTGCCTTGGGCCTAAACTTTTCCAGTCAAAACTAGTACACGGGCGTCCGTGGATTTCACGCGAAATAGTCTTGCGCGATTTCCGAAGATCTCCGCATTCTCTCAGTAGACCGACTTTATATAGGCTAACATATTTCTTCGGTGTGAGCCAATAATAAAGCAGTGCCCAGAAAGAGGTCTGGTTGAAACAGATAGGTAAGGTACTAAAACCAACGCCCAGCGTTCACCTTTTCAATCACACCAGTAGATCCCAACCAATTCTTTTGTTACATCGACATGCCGCGTTCCGTGTGGCGATAGCCGGGCCCCGAAAGAGGGGGGGGGGGGGGGGGGGGGGGGGGAGAGAAATAGGACCGAACGGGAATCGAACCCGCTACCCTCGGTCACACCTGTGGACTTTTAGGCACCCCACCAGGGACCGGTCCGGGGACTTTTGGCTAAACTCGCCTTTACATACCTAGAACTTCGTTTACGTACACTACTGGCCTCGGACGCTATTGCCATAGTATATTACGTACGCAGTGCGAAACACTTGTTGTGCTTCTTCGGTAGGTGATGCAGCCAGCATGAGCAAAGGCCATCAGCCTCTAAAGAATAACATGTCTTCGCCAGGAAATAAGCCATCGATTATTTCCTCCACAAATCATCACATATCGCCCTCACCTCCTCGACCACACGCGAAAACGACGACGAATGAGACTCAGGGTGCATCAGGAGAGTGGCAGCAAACTTGTCGAGGTCAGCGGAAAACGAGCGAACTGGTTGTACAGTCGTACTACAGGGTGTATCAGAATAAACTCACCGGGTGTTTGTGCTTATATCTCCCCACCGGAGTGTCACATTCAAATGCGGTTTCTTGCGTTGAATAGCCAAGGCTTCAACGTTGGTGCAGGCAAAATTTCAGCTTTCTAGGCCAACAGGAAGCGGCTCAAACAGCTCGATTTGCAAAGCGTCAATTTTCACACATTTTTGCAGGCGGCCAAGTACAGAGCGGTTCCAGTTTTTCGCTCCCCAGCTTTCCTAACCCAGTTCTATCCTCAGTTTTCCTTCTGCAGTATTCCCCTCCCCAGTTTTTATCTGGAGCACAAATTGTGGTGGAGTTTTTCCACCTCCGTGCCACTTCTCTTGCAGATTGAAACTTGGCAAACAGTGTTACAGCCAAAATCCGGTCATCCAAGCTTTTCCTTGGGACGCTGAAGCCATGGTGATCAAACTGACGTCTAAACTTCGACAAGACTGCTCAAAAATGCATAAAAGTTAGCGTGGGATGGTGAACAGACTTGAAAGAGCGAGAAAAAAGCGACAATGAAAATCCGTTGCCCCGCCTCAGTGCCCTGCCTCCGTTTTGCGCCAAAAAAGGCGCCGCAACTTTGACCGCTTACAGCGCCATGACAAGACAACCTAGGAAGCTAAAAGTTTGGCTGCGCCAACGTTGAAGCCTTGGCTACTTAACGCAAAAAACCGCATTCGAATGTGACACTCCGTTTGTGGAGATATAAGCACAAACACCCGGTGAGTTTATTCTGATACACCCTGTACAACAGCGAGAAAGACAGCAGCTCACCATCTCTCACGACGACAGGAACGAAGGAAAAGGAAGGGGAAGAGCACAAGAAAGGTAAGAATGGAGAGAGGAGGGTAATTCGGGTCTGGGGAAATTCGGGCCACCCCTGCTTTATTTTCGTTTATAGCTGAGGGGAGGTAAGTGACAGACGAAACTTTGCTACCTTTAGGCAGAGGATGCATGTGATCACATTATCCACCATGTGCAGTAAGGGAATTGGGTTGGTCGATGCTGACCCCGCGGCATTTAGTGAAAGTTTGGGTCGGTGTCTGCGCGGTCGTCGACCTTGTTCAATCATCTGGGAGCTGAAAAGGAGCGAGTGAAAGGAGGAATTGACAACAAAATGACGTCGACGACCGCGCAGACACCGATCCAAACTGTCACTAAATGCCGCGGGGTCAGCATCGACCAACCCAATTCCCTTACTGCATATGGTGGATACCATGTTCACTAATTTTGCGCCTTCTCAAACCTGAGATTCGATGGGATGGAGGCCCGCATTGCGTGCCCCAGCCAGAATTACCCCGCAGTACTACTGAACTGTGTGCGTGCGTCTGTGACGTGCAGTAAGGACGTAACTGTGTCATGTGTATGGTCTTACGTACGTACACTGTGCTTTTACTTTGCTATTATCCAGATGATGCTCAGTCAGATGTGGAGACGAAAAGCTTCTTTACGGGCAATCATCTCGTGGAGAAAACTCAGGGAGTATTGCATCTCTACAAGAAAAAGTAAGTCGCACCTACCTACCGCATGCTTTGTTGTCCACTGCACCGATTACGCCTACGCTATTGCACATTTTTTATCAGCTTGAAGATACATACGCAGCTGTATTACATTATTTTTAGCAAGTCTAAGGACAAAGCAGGCGTGGCCTCACCTCAGCAACGGCAACGTCGAAGCGATCTGCTGTGTATGCTCGCAGTGCCAGCCACGCTGTCTGCTCGCGACCTCTTGCAGTTTCTAAACGTGGCTGGTTGCGGCATCAGTCAGATCAAGATCATTCGCGACGCTTCGCCTAATCAGTACATGGTGCTACTCAAGTTCAGGTCTCAGGTAGGATTCGAACTTGATACTATGTACTAGAGCTCTCACGGGTACCCGAACCCGGACCCGGGAAAACCCGGCTTTTTTTGCTACCCGGACCCGGACCCGGAAAAATAGGCGAAAAATCCGGGTCGGATTTAAGGTGTATAATTTCGCACAATTTTAGCTTTCTGCTCGATGTAATTTGAGCATTTTCTGAAATTTTCTCAAGAATATAGGATAGTTATTTTAAAATTTCGACATTCACACGAAATATCGAGCTATATTTTTCCAAATTTCCCACCTGGAGGTTATGTATTCTTTCAAACGAACATTGTTATAGGGTACTATGGGGTAAACCCGGCCATGGGAAAATCCGGCCGCCTAAGCTTCAGGGCTGCATATCTCAGGAACCAATGGACCGATTGAGACAAGTAGGATACCAATCGATTCCTTGAACTCTCCTCTTTCAAATGAGCTATTTGACCTGTCATTTGTTGAAACATCAAGCTCACGGGTTCACGTTTTTCAAGAGGAGGTCGAAAACGACCAAACTTTAGATGTTGCGCAAAAACACCCTGTATGTTATAAATGAACACCCGGTATGTGGGGGGTAAGGGGACATGGTACCCTACCCTCAGGCGAAGTTTCAACCAATTCGCCCCACTGGTACTGGAGTTACAGCAAAAAACAATTTCAGTACTTAGTGGGGTAAACCCGGCCACCTAACTCCTGTACTAAAGTATAGGGTAAACCCGGCCACCTCATCAGCGCAAACTACTGCCATCCTAAACGGCTGCCATATCAGCGCACAATCAATTAGAAAAGTGCGTTTAGCTAATCTAACAATATTTTCTTGTGATTTCTCAAGGGAAGAGACGTTCCTGCAAATTTATAAAAATTCTCTGGGTGGCCGGGTTTACCCCCCAGTACTGAAAAATTAGTTGACAGCAAAGTAGTCCCATTCATACCATTTATTACCTACCTAAACTGTCTAGCTGGCTAATTGGTAGCTGCTGTCCATGGTAATTGTTTATGCTTCTTGTCCAACATGCCACACTGATAAAGAATAGCCTGGGCAGTCTCAAATTTAGACAAAATCATGGGTGGCCGGGTTTACCCCCAGTACTGAGAGATGAGCTGTCAATAGAGTAAGTCTCATTCATGCCCTTCATGCATCGGAAAGAAATTTTTTAATTTGATATTTTTGTAACTACTGGCGTTGGGAATAAGCTTGGCTTCCATCTTGAAAAAAACGGCCATAAAAATTTTGCTTGGCCAGCCTAAAAACGGCCTAAATCTTAGGGGGCCGGGTTTACCCCCCACGGCTCGTGTTTTAGCAACAGACAAAATTGACCATAACTCTATTAAGACGTTCAGCAGTGGAGTCAAACTTGGCACGTTTAACTAAGGCCTAACCACGTGTATTATGCCAAGTGATTTTGTTTTGGTTCAGGCATTGGTTCCTGAGAACTGCTTGGGGGGCCGGGTTTACCCCATGGTACCCTATACAGTCTATTGCATATGTATGTACGTAACGTACGTAGTACAGTTCGTACTGTACCACATAGTATGCTGTACGTGTACGTACGTACACTAACATGTGCGTAACAGCAAATATTCCTACTACCCGACCCGGACCCGGAACCCGAGGGTACATGGTTTCAAAACCCGGACCCGGACTCGGGTCAATGCAAAATGCCTTCCCGTGAGAGCTCTACATGTACTTGGCTTTCTCCTTACCGGCTGAGCCATCGGAACAGAGGGTGTGTGTGGGGATAATTGTAGGCTTTAACCGATGACTTCTACTCGTGCTACAACGGCGCACAGTTCAGCTCTTTCGAACGAGATCTCTGTCACCTAGTCTACGTGGCTTCTGTGGAATCTGTAAAGGCAGAAGATGTAAGCAAGTATTTTTGTTGTTAGGGAATCGAACCTGTGTGTGAGCGAGCATTTCAACAGCTCTGCTACGTACGTACCTGTACTGAGCAGCGCTACTGAATAATGGAAACGACATATGAGTGACCAGGCGAATGTCAATATGCCTACAGTGCGTACGCAAGTACTTTTGTACGCACGTTTGTATACTTTTGTACGCAAGTACTTATACCTATTTGGACCGTTCAGAGAATCGAACCCCATTCTTTGCCCTTGCTTTCTGGTATCCATTGGTACCTCTCTGCCATTTACTCAATGGATATTTGTTTTGTAAACGCCTCTTATGATCCTGATGCAGGGTGGTAGTCTTCCTTTGGATGGTCACACGGAGCTTCCCTTATGTCCGGTATGTTTGGAGCGAATGGACGAATCGGTGGATGGAATACTGACGATCCTGTGCAATCACTCCTTTCACGGAACTTGCCTAGCTCAGTGGGGAGATACCAGGTATGTATGTATACGTATTTGATGGTTGATGGGCACTTGCACGGTTTTTATGAATGGTGAAGGCCGTGTTTTCTTGCTATTCCCTGCAGTCAAGATGGAACGACGCAGTAAGTCTCTCTATGATTTGAAAAGCAAGTGCGCACTATTCGAATCTCTGTGGTGCTTGTTTAGGCATGTCAACGAACGCAGTAGTTTTTTTGCGTACGTAGTTACAGTTGTATGCTTTTATTACTATGTACTGTATGCATTGCGATGTGTTACATTTACTAGTTCTCTCCCTCTTTTATGCACCTGCACATTTTTGTATGAGGAACTAGTAGCGTTACAGTGCGTTGGATGTGTGTCTGGATTGTGTTGTTGCAGTTGTCCTGTGTGTCGCTACTGTCAGACGCCTGAGATGACGGCGGAGCACAAATGTTTCGCCTGCGGCAAGCAGGAAGATCTCTGGATTTGTCTCATCTGCGGTTACGTCGGCTGTGGACGCTATGCAGAGGCGCATGCTTACGGGTATGCAAACAGGCATCGCTTTCAAGTTGTATTTTTTACTGGAAAAACCATCTCGCACATTGGCTGATGCAAGCGAGGTGGTCAAGTACCTACGTGGTAGAAAAGTACCACGCGCACACTTGGGTACGGTACTAACAGCGACGCTCAATCTAGCAGCAATGTGTCGGCGAACAAAACTGAATACTTTACCAGTAGTACACGAAATACAAGTGTGCACGTGGTATGTATGCTTTTCTACCTGATAAATGATATTGATACCATCCCGCTACCTTACCAGCTGGTATGGGAGAAACCTAAGCGAAACATACAGTTATTTACCATATGCAGTAAGAGCAGTGCTTGGTCGCGAGCTGACCCCTCTGAATTAACCTGGATTTTCAGTGCAATTTTTGATCGGTAGTCGACGCGAAGGTCGGCGCGGTCGTCTTTCTTGCTCGTTTGTTTCTTTCCGCGCCGACCTTCGCGTCGACTACCGATCAAAAGTTGCACTGAAAATCCAGGTTAGTTCAGAGGGGTCACCTCGCGACCAAGCACTGGCTCTTATTGCATATGGTAAATAGCTGCCGTAGGCCGACTATCGAGCATCTTGGTACATCCCTTCTGAACGAATAGCAGGCATTTGTTGCAGGCATTTCAAAGAGACGACGCACACGTTCTCACTGCAGGTGGGTACGCAACGGGTATGGGACTACGCGGGTGACAATTACGTGCATCGATTGATTCAGAGCAAGTCGGATGGAAAAGTTGTCGAATACGAGCCAGCGCAACGACAGGTGAGCTATCATCCTCTAAGCGTTAGTAATTCTTGGTTTTCACGTATATCTCATCATACTATGTGACGTGAGGTACTGTACGTATTCCTAGTACGGCATAGTAATAACTTTTGTTTTCAGTTGGAAAGCGACGAGAAGATCGATTCGATCACACTGGAGTACACCTACCTGCTGACGAGTCAGTTGGAGTCTCAGCGGCTGTATTTCGAAGAGAAACTGGCCAATATCGAGAAACTGGCGCAATCTCAGGTGGTGTCTTATGCATTCTTGATCATGTCGTCATCCTACGAGAGTTTGATTGACTTCGCGAAGAACCATTATGAATTCTTGGTTTTTGTAGATTGAGACATTGGAGACGGAAGTAGAGAAAGCTTTGGAGAACTGCGACAGTTTGCAGAAACAGGTGAACGGCTTGAAATCGGAACGCGGGCAGCTGGAGAAGAAATATCAGCAAACGCTTGCGAAAGTACACAAGGCGATTTGTGCTGTTTTGTGGTGCTGTGGGGTAAAGTCGGACAGCCAAGCTTTTCTCAATCTAGCCTACTGACTTCGCGACCAATACAGCTGGATCAAGTATTGCACTGGATTGGAGTGCACCTTACTCTGACTGAACTCAGCAATTTTGGTCACGAGGTTATTTATGTGTCCGACCTTGCCCGCAGTGCCCTACATGCTGTACGTACGAATGTCAATGTAGGGTACATGCTGTACGTATGAATATTATCAATGTAGGGTTATTTTAGGCACGGTAGTATGATGCTGCTAGTAGGTTTATTATGGGGTAACCCGGCCATGGAAATATCCGGCCACCAAAGTTTCAGGGCTGTGTATCTCACTATCTCAGCATTCAGCGGACCGATGGAGGCAAATATCAGTCGATTTCTTGAACAAAACTTTCAAATGAGCTATTTGGTTCGTCATTTTCTGAAACGAAATTCAACGGAGCTTAGGTGACCGGGTTTACCCCACAGTACCCTATTATATATTTCTTTTTGTAATTGCAGGCGACCAAATCCACTCAAGAGGCGAAAGATGAAGCTGAGATGAATCAGATGCTGCGCTCGGACCAAAGCAAATGGGCGACGAAAGTGAATGAGCTTGAGGAGAAGCTGAAACAGGTCGTGGATGTCAAGGACAAGGTAAGAATCCAACTGCCCGACGCTTCCGGCGCGCGCTCAACCACTCTGCCATTCCGCCGGTCGGTGCGAATTGGACCAAAAATGGCTATTTTGTTTACAGGAGATTACTGACCTTCAGGAGCAACTCAGAGACATGATGTTTCACTTTGAAGCGCAGGCCAAATTGGAGAAAGCGACGGAAGAGAGCAAAGAAAGAGCGGCGAGTGGAGGGGCGGTCAGTCGGACAGAAATCGAAGAAGGCCACCTGGTGGTAGGCGTAGGAAACTCACCGCCGGGAGGGAAGGGTAGGGGACGCCGGAAAAAGTAGTCAAACAGTGCGGAAAAAGTACTGCGGACTTTGAATTGCAAACTACACGTATACACAGATGCATTGAGGATGGAATTTTGATGCAGGAGATTATTCTGTTTGCGGGCGTGCATCATGCGCTGCTTTCAGTTTTGCTAAATATGTCTATGTCTGTCTTGTCATTGACAATTGTGATAAATTTCTGTGAAAGGGTTAGCGTGCTGCTAGAGAATTGGCCTATGTGCAACTAGCGTTATTGGTATGATAACATCATCATTTATTGTTGATCATTTTGTTTTTAGGACAGTAAGTTGGTCTTTTTGCAAGAACAACGTTTGCATGTGTTTAGACTATATCACTCACATAGGTGGTACTGTCAAAGTACCAAGCTCAATCGATAAACATTTCCTCATATCCTGGCAGTTCAGCGTTAACCTCTTCTCTCATGGGACTGAAATATGGTTGCTGCTGACCATTGCCGAAATTATTTCGCTGACCTCCCCGGTTATTTCTCCTGCCGCCTAGAAAATTCTCCAGCTGCCCAGATTGTGCCAGCCTTTGCAGACATTCCTGGGTTTGCAGTTGTTCCAAGTTGCTTGTGTGAATTTGAAAGTGGAGTTGGGTCGGTGTTTTACCGGTTTCGTACATCTCGTGACACCTGAAATAATTTCATACCATAAAGTACCGTATTTTTGGGTGTATAACCCTGTTGGCAAACATAAATTTTGTCCTATCAAGAGCCCATACCGTTAGAGAGTGCGACACAAGGCTTTAGTACTGAGAAATAGGGCAGCAAAGCTTATCGGCTGACTGTCACAGCTTCCAATAGGGCTACAGATTCGAAACTTAGCTCACGCAAATGCTGAAAGTCTCAGCTTTTTCACGGTGCAAAAATTATTCAGATCCGACCACGGCAAGTGGTCAAAACTTTTGATTCTTTGAAACCGGGTTTTGCCTGCAATACGCGCCCCCGAAAAACAAAGCTGTGACCGCCGGCCCCGCAATTACGATCCAGCAGTCGCAGCGGTGTCGCTTCCACCAGCAAACTTATCGCGGACTAGTGGCTATGCAATTGCGATCCAGCAAACTTATCGCGGACTAGTGGCCCCGCAATTGCGATCCAGCAAACTTATCGCGGACTAGTGGCCCCGCAATTGCGATCCAGCAAACTTATCGCGGACTAGTGGCCCCGCAATTGCGATCCAGCAAACTCATCGCGGACTAGTGGAGCCGCAATTGCGTGCCACCGCTGTGACTGCTGGATCGCAATTGCGGGGCCGGCGGTCACAGCTTTGTTTTTCAGGGAAGCGTATTGCAGGCAAAACCCGGCTTCAAAGAATCAAAAGTTTTGACCACTTGGTCGATTGGTTACCAGCAGCTACTGGAACGCTTGAGCTGGAGACCACTCGTCGAAGTAGCCTTTTCCCGCCAAATGACCATGATCTACAAGTACATACATGGACTGCACCACATGCCAGCTGGTGTCCTGCAACAGGAGCCGATTCCCAACAGAGCGTTTGGAAACATCCATCGCCTAGCGCGCCCTTCATCTCATCGCTATCAGCTCAAACTCAGTTCTCCCTACGATGTGGGCAATAGAGGAAAGCAACGGGCATCCAAACCACCATTGGAGCACGCGGTATCCACCTGGAATCTGCTGCCGCCCCAGCTTTTCATCAAGGAGGTTGAAGGAGAGGTCGTTCCATACGAGCCTAAGCTGCTGGAGTTTCGACGTCAAGTTGAGCGGAAGGAGCTCTTTCGAGCAGTGCAGCAGAAAGCAGCAGCCATGGAGCTTCACATCCCGCTACTTGCTGATCCAGCGGGCCGCGTGGATTTGCCAGGAAGGAGGAGGCGAGAAAAGAAGAGCGAGAAGAGCTGAATCGAATGATTTCCGGACCGCAGCTTGTCAAATGACCTACTACACAGTTCTTGTTTTATGCTGGACTTTTACAATTTATGTATATCTACATACGTACTAAGTACATATTTGCGTACGTACATTATCGTAATCATTCCGGTACAACTACATTATACCCCCGGCAGTTTGATCTCATTGAGATTTTCTGTTAGTAGAGTTGGGTTTGTTGTATCGAGCAGTTTGCAAAAGTAAAAACCACCACCACCACCACCACCACTTGCCGTCGTCGGATCTGAATAATTTTTGCACCGTGAAAAAGCTGAGATTTTCAGCATTTGCGTGAGCTAAGTTTTGAATCTGTAGCCCTATTGGAAGCTGTGACAGTCAGCCGATAAGCTTTGCTGCCCGATTTCTCAGTACTAAAGCCTTGTGTCGCACTCTCTAACGGTATGGGCTCTTGGTCTTATGCATATCCCCCCTGGTGTATAACATAACCCCCATGTAGTGGAAGGTACCTAACCTTACCTATGCTGGTCATAAGCTAGCTATAGCTACTCCTACACCATGCTATTATGCCTGTAAGCTTAGTTGAGTGGGGCTATACACCCAAAAATATGCTATGGACGGTGGCAGCTTACGTACACTGCAGCTCTGATGCAGCCTCGCTTGAATTGCATGCACTCCTGGCGACATCTGGATGCTTGTCGCACGCATTGACGCGTATTCATAGTGGAGGGCGGTTGGCGGCCCGCGCAGAATGTCTACAATAACCGAATAAGGCTTTGTTTACATTCTTCGGACCTGTGTTACACATCGCACATTTGTTTCTCCATTACTTCTGTAGATGGCGTGGCGATGGGCGCCTCCCTGGTGCAGTTGCTCATGAACTGTCTTCTGGCCAGTTGCGCTTGTCGTTTGCTCTGTCGAGCTTGCATCAGATCCACGCCGCACTCTGTTCTGGCGATTTCAGCCAATCGGTTCATGCGTTGCCGCCCTCCTTGCCTTCGCTCCTCATTCGATTCGCACTGAGCCATTTGACGTTCAAATTCATTGATGCAGCCGACCATTTGAGGACACGTGTCTTCTTGCATGAAACGACGATTTTGCTGCAATAATGCTAATTCATACAGTCTCCCCAATTCCCTACACTTTCTGCAATAAAAATTCCAAAACCAAAAAGCTTACCGATATAACGCCATGAGCAGATAGTAGCACCAAGAGCCAGATCGATGAAAAAATTAAATTCATATTTTCTTTTATGCAATAGGCTATAGGGCTATAGGCCTATATTTTGTTTATAGCTACGTATTGTATTAAAATTGTATGTACAGTATGTAGTATATAGGCCTATGTAGCTCAACACAGCCAATAAAGCTAACACTTTGGTGGGAATTTTGAGGGGGCCGAGAAAGGCGTCCTACTTATATGCTGAAATTTGAGGTCACCGAGGATTTTAAATCCGGTTGGTATTTATTGTGCAGCGCTTAATTGCGGATAACAGAACAGTACACACGCCCTGTTTGTTTGTTTTGTCATTGTCAAGAAGTTGCCGTCTGCTCAAACTTCCACGACTGCTTACGTAGGTAGGTATTATTGTTATTCGAATTCCGCATGTTAGTTTGTGTCATCGACGGAGTTTGAGAAGTTGAGAGGTTTACTAAGTTATTTTTCTGTTACCAACTCTCTAAAAAAAATTAGCGATGTTAACCATCTGTAGATTCATTTGAAAATGAGACGGCAAGTGTCAATAATTTGACGATATCATTTTTGGATCCATTTCGATTTCACGATGACGTAAAGAACGTCCTCCTGTCGTTTGGCTACTTCCATTGCCCACTGATACGATTCGACGCTTTTCAGTGGAATTCGATTTCCGCCTTCATTGATAAACAGCATATCAGGCATTTTGCCGTCCTCTGTCTGTTGAAATTTCGTTTTGATCACTTCTTCTTCCAGTACATACTTGACGAAACTCGGCTGCAGATTTTCCACACAAATATTCTCAGTATGTGGAGTGTCAATGATGATACTATCAGTTTTAGCAAATATTTTCAGCTGTATCTTTCCCATTTGCCTTTACCATCGGGCCATCGGTCAGCCAGCACAGAAGATAGATTAGCAGAAGTGGACGTGACCGCAGAGCCAACTTTTTGTATGAACGCCCACGGAACACTGGCTTTCAAGCTTATTGGTAGAAATTCAAATCTGGCCGCTGGGATGGGAGCTTCCGTCTTCTTCATCTAAGCCAAAGATTGTCTTTTTTCTGCAGTCATAGGCCAACACATAGTACATTTTGTACTTTGTTTGCATGTAGTACGTACGTACGTATGTACGTACAGGAAAAAAGAGTTGCAGAAATCTGGAACAATGCTGACTTGATTACTGAGACCATAATGGTTACTGTACACGTACGTACACGTTTCATGTTCGTATTGCTGCAAAGCGCCCGCAAGGGTCCCGTCCGCAACTTTACAAGCTGCAAACTGTGCGGTTCTTATTTCCTTGGCTTGGCTGCAGCCAATTTGTGTCAAACGGGCTTTCAATCAATTACTTTCCTTACGAGTCTCTGCCATCACCAGGACCTATTTTGTACATACTGTATTTTTCAACAAACAGCGCATACATACATACTCTCCTAAGCACTTTTGCTAATCCTTGCCCCAATTTGCTTCATGTGCTCGTAAAAATTCGGATACGTCTTCTTGACGCATTCCACGCCCAATATGCGACTCTCTCCTTCAGCTGCTAGAGCCGCAATCGATAAGGAGAGTACCATCCGGTGATCGTGATACGTTTCCAAGTTCCCGCATCCCTTTAACGCCGATTTCCTCACGATTAACCCATCCTCCAGCTCCCTGATATCGGCGCCCATTTTTGTCAGCTCTTTGGTGATGCAGTGGATGCGATCACACTCCTTCCTACGGGCGACGCTGGCATTTACCAATCTCGTTTCACCTTCCGAGAAGCAACCGACGACCGCCAGAATCGTGATCGCATCGATGAAAGCGTTGATGTCGATTTCCTTGCCGATCAGTCGAGAGCCCTTTCGAACGAACAAACTTCGATCAGAGCTGTCGATATCGATTTTTGCTCCCATGGAAATCAGGACGTTGACCAGCTCCCGATCGCCCTGAACGTCGTTCATGTTCACGTTGGTTAACTTCAGCTCCGAGTCGGTGAGCAAAGCCGCAACCATTGGGTAGGCGCAAGAACTGAAGTCACCTGGGACCGTGTACTCAAACGGGGCCAGCTTTTCCCTGCCTCCTTCAACTGTGTAGCGGGTGTAATCGGTATTTTTCTGGCAGGGAAGTTGAAAACGACGGAGCCAGTCCAATGTCAGGTCGATCCATGGAGTTTCGCCAGGGTTCTCCACTTCCAGAGATGTTGCTCCGTGTGCGAAGCTGGTGGCAATAAGCAAGCCTACGTAAAATACAATCAAAATCTTCTCCTTTGAACGAACGAAATCTGTTTGGATAATAGAAATCAGTCGCTTTGAAAGTACGTACCTCAAGAAGACCACCTCCATATCCTCAGACTGTACGTAGAGTACCTACTGAATTTATGATTCACCCATTTTTACCTGAGACCGGCTGTGAGTCTTTTCCATCCATCTTTGCCGACCTTTCATCCTGCTTCAGTGGTCCACGGATGACAATCGGAGCGTTTCCATCTAGCCGAGTAGAAACAGCAAACGCACCGAGCTCTTTCAGGGCGTCAAGCATGGGTTTTACTGGTCGGTTGTGCCGAATCGACCAATCCCCAGTGATTACTGTATAAGTCGGTAGCAGAGCTGCCACGGCACCGATGAATCGCAGCACCTGACCGGAATTTCCGGCGTCGATCACGTTTTCCGCGGATTTCAGCCCGCTGATTCCGCCTACTCCGACAATTTCTAATCGATCGGGATATCGTTCGATTTTGGCACCGTACTGAGCAATGGCGTTCAGCATCGCTTCGGTATCTGGAGAGTGGAGATATTCTCGAATGGTGCATTTCCCATCAGCAAACAGCGAGAACAGAATGGCGCGCAAGGTGTGAGATTTCGACGGTGGAATCTCCAATTCGCCGTGAATTGGACCTGGAAGGATAGTATAGAACGAGGAATTTTGGGACCTATCCCTTAAAGTGGGAAAGATTTTTTTTGGAAGTTCGCTTATGACCTTCCCGTTCATCCCCTCCTAATTTTCGCTTCTAATTCCGTTCATTCCCTCCGACTTGTTTGAGAATTTTTCCCCTCCTCTTTATTTTTTTGCACTTCTAACTGTGTTCATTTCTCCAAAATTTGTCCCCTCCAACTTGTTTTTTTCCCCTCAAAATTTTTCCGGCTGAAATTTGAAGTTTTTTTTTCAGATGTGCACTTCCAATTTCACGCTTTACCGAAGTTTTCGAAGTTTTTCGCAGTTTTCGAAGTTTTCTTTGATTCCAAGTTTACGACGCTTTCTTACGAAGTTATCTTTCTAATCGTTTCCTATGTGTTTAGGCCAAGGCGGGTGGTTGGCGCGTCAATGCGATATGGTGCAACTTTGGGCAAATGATTCATGTTTGTGATCTGCGAAATGATCATAATTTGTGATCATATTTTTTATAGCATTGATTGAATGATTGGTGCAAGCGTGAGAGATGCAAAAGTTTCTGAAGACGCTTGTTTCTGCATGTGCTCCGCTTTGCTGTGCGCGCCCGTCCCCCTCCCTTCCTTTCCACCCATACATACAGTCTGAGAAACGTGCGCCGTCTTAACACGCGTGCGCTCGCGACAGCACGCGTGTAAGTCGCGACCACACTAGTGTCAGTCGCGTCCTGCACTCGTGAGTGTCGCGTCCTACTTGAGTGGAGCCGCGACGCGCCGCTTATGTTATGCGACAAAACAAAATTCTAAAGGACCGTAGGCAGGAAATGGCAAAGAGCAATAGGCAGTAAAGGCAAGAGGGGAAAGAATCTGCCAGAAAATGTCCGCGCACAATTGTTCATGCATTCTTTTTCCTTTTCAGTGTATTTCTTGATTTGTCAGTGCCCAGTCAGGAGTTATTCATTCGGGCCTACCAACGATTTTCAGGGCCTACCTGCTATAGTCCGTCCACTACTGAGAGAATGCAGAGATTTCTAAAGTCGTGCACAAAATTTTTGCGTAAAATACCAACAGTTATTCATTCGTTTTGCTTGAATGCACAGGCCCCCAGTGTCTCCTCCTTGCATTTCAATGCATTTCCCATTTTTCTTTTCTTTCCTTTCTTTTTTCTTTTCAGCCATTAAATTTGTCTAGGAGTCCTTGAAATTTGTGTTCGTAAATTACACGCGTGTTGCTCGCGTCATGCACTAGTGCTGCCGCGACATACACTAGTGGGGTCGCGGCAGGCAATTTTCACGCGTGTTAAGACGGCGCACGGTTCTCAGACTGTAACACAGAATTTCAGGTCTAAGTACATTTCTACTACTGTCACGTACCTCTATAAGGTCGCGTGCTCTAGGGGTACGTGACAATAGTAGCAATTTTCCTAGACCTGAAAAATCGATAAATGTCTGTGTTATCTACGGGTGGAAGGGAGGGGGATGGGTGGCAAAACTTCAGCAAAGCATGAAATCGGAAGTGCACATTTGAAAAAAATAACCTCAAAATAGAGCTGAAAAAGTTTGAGGGGAAAAATGTTGGAGGGAAAAAGTTGGAAGGAATGAATGTTGGCATACGTACGTTTCTTCAGTTGCAGTAATTTGTTTGGCCATGGTGTGTTTCACCAAGTGGTGTTAACCTCCTTCATAATCCAAAGTGCCCGCTTGTCCATGGACATCCGGTGGATGGGTTTTGTCCCATCCATGGACGGGGTTTGTTTTTCAAGAAGAAAAGTAATTTGCAGCAGAAAAGGCGGCTTCCGTGGTAGGCAGCAGTGATTTTAGGCAAAGTGGAGGGCAGAGAATCTTGAAAAAGCTATGACGGCTGCAAATAAATGATAAATTTCGTTTTATTTTATTTTTTGTTATTTTCAATATGTTCTGAAGAGGAAGCGGAGGAAGCTCAAGGAATGGATTTTGATGCCGACAAGAGGAAACAGCTGTTGGTGGAGTGGAGGAGAGGATTTTTGAGCATTTTGACTTGCACGCGTACCGTTCTTGCCCTGTTTCTTGACGTTTTGGCAACTTTTTCTTGAAAAACAAACCCCATCCACAGATGGGGCAAACTCCATCCACCGGGTGTTCACAGACAAGCAGACACTTCAGATTATGAAGGGGGTTAACCCTGTGAATGTGGTGTTGCACCCTGTGAATTTCACCATGAGTAACTCGCACAACAAGTACTTGCAACTACACCAACCTAGTATTCACAGCAATGCACTATTCACAGCGACGCACTACAATACAAGCAATGCACAGCCATACAATACAAGCAGTGCACTATTCACAGCAAAAAAGAGCACGGGTGAAGAGCAGCACAAATGTACAGCAAAGTTAGTAACGTTCACGGAAAAGTGAGGGGATAAAGTGAAGATAAAGTGAATATCTTCGAACATAAACAAAGAAGGAAGTGATTCCCAATTTTTACGTATGTAGATAGGCCAGGTTGGTTGTAGTGGTGGCAAGGTGACCTTACGTATGTAGATAGGCCAGGTTGAAGTGGTGGCAAGGTGAAGTTAGCGTAAGAGGTAGGGGTAGTAAGTATTTACATCTGTGTATGTTGCCCATTTTATTGCCTTGCGTATATACCTTTCGTTCAGTTTTGCGCCCAACCTTTTGTTCATCCTGTTTTTGTTACACTGTTGGCAGGTACGTTTGGCAGGTAGGTACACTGTTGTGTTACACTGTTGGCAGGTACGTTTCTTCAGTTGCAGTAATTTGTTGCCATGGTGTGTTTCACCAAGTGGTGTTAACCCTGTGAATGTGGTGTTGTACCCTGTGAATTTCACCATGAGTTACTCGCACAAGTTCTTGCAACTACAACTACTTGCAACTGCACCAACCTGTACTTTGTAAGTTCAGTAAATGTTCAGTAAATGAGTCTAAGAGGATTTTTTTAGTTCAATAAAGGATTGGTAAAAAAGGCGTCTACAACATTCAATGGCAAAGCAGAGCAGAGCAATACACAACTTACCTACACTGCACACAATTCTCAATACAAGCAATGCACTATTCACAGCGACGCACTACAATAAAAGCAATACACAGCAACGCAATACAAGCAATGCACTGTTCACGTCAAAAAAGAGCACGGGTGAAGAGCACAAAATGTACAGCAGCACAAAAGTACAGCAAAGTAAATAACGTCCAGAAATGGAAAAGTGAGGGGAGAAAGTGAAGATAAATTTTTTATCTTCGAACATGAACATAGAAGGAAGTGATTCCCAAAACAGGAGGGGGAAGTGGAAAAAAAACGCAGCAAAAAGTTTGAAGTTTTCCAAAATAACTTCGAAATAGGGAGAAAGTGGAATTCGAAGACATTATTGAATTAGAGGGGAAAATTTTTCCAAAGTTTCAGAGGGGAAAAAAAACGGTGAGGGATTTCCGAAAAAATTGGAGGGGACAAAAATTAGTTTGGGTGCGCGAAAATTCAGAAGTTATCTCATGCGTATTTGCGCTTCACACACATGTGTGTGCTTTCGCACTTTAAGGGATATTGCAAAGATTTCCGCATTCCGCTTCTTCTGTCCTGAATGGAATGTCGCTCAAAATATGAAAGAAGGAAAAAGATGTGACCGGGGCAGTTTAAGATTGAAGTGCTCCAATTTGCTGGAACAGGTTTCTTCAGGCCCAAACAACGTAAAGTGTATGACAAAAGTGGATACCATGACGGTGACGGCCGGAAACTAGGGTAACTGGAGAAAAGAAAGTAACTGCATAAGTACACGTGGATTTCACGTGATGGAGGCAAAGATACAGTAGTACGTACAATAGTGCCACCTCGAATTACCCCAATATCGATGTACAAACGATATCTTCCGATCCTTGATTCAACGATTGCGCAGCAACAAAGGGCAGATCAATCAATAATCGATATCCGCTTCATTGTCTGGACGTGGTTGGAATTTTCGGCGGTACGGTCGCATGTTATTTTTCTTGTACACAAAAATAATGCTGTCGTAGAAGGTGACACTAAAAATCTGGCCTTCCAAGCGTGGATTGACGCGTTTGGAGGGGCATCGAAAGCGTGAATGAGGATTGTTCACTGCTTCCAGTAGTCGATGAAAGAACGTGGCGTTATGCAGGCCTGAACAGCGTTCGGAGCGTTTGAAAAACCACTCGTAAGCGTCCTCGATCACGTAGTAGCTGTCCGGTAGCAAGCAAGGAAATAGGGCGTTAAAAGTACGGATGATGTGAACTGGCTGATGGGATCCATCGTCGACAACCAGTCGAATATCCGGATGTCGTCTGCAGATCTCCTCCAAAATTGTCTCATTCTGCTGAAGTCCTGTAAAATTTGGTTACTTCCTACGCTTTTTAGCCAAAAAGCAAAGGGTCATATAATTTATTGAAACAAGGCCACCCAAAAAGCCTTCTGCCCATTTGTGCCAAGAGCTGGCTCCGCCATTCACAATAACTTTCCATCGTTGCTACTAACCATTGTTGTAATTTTCCAAGATGGAAAATATATGGGGGCGCGTGGAACAAACTGGCTGTGTCATTTCTATACAGATATGATTGACTCGAAATGTGTGTTCATTGCAGACATTTCTTGCCACATTACGTGCTTTTGACCTAAAGTGGGACTGAGCACTTTGTACCCCAGTCATTATTTCTCTCGACGATGAGACATCATTGAGCATAGCGGTCAAAATGCCACGGCTAATTTTCAGCCGCGATGACAATAAAAAACCGCTTGCGTCTATCTGCTCTCAGTGGCGAGATATCGCCAAATTCCTTCAGCACTGAAATCGTGTCACCATTTGGCAGACGCTAAACCACGCAAACCACGACACCCCATGACCCTGTCTGGGGGTTAGGTACGTGGTAACTTGAGGCGCATTTGCGCCCCAGTTTTCCATTTGCGCCCCAAAATTTAGCTCCTAGACTAGAGGCGCAAAATTACTGTATGGTAGATATGAAGAGATGCCGGAAGGTGGCAGGCAAAGAGGTGAATTTGGCATTTTGCGCCTCAGGTTTTTTTCGGCTACCTAACCCCCGATGCGGCCTTTACGCCCGATGCGCATTTTCATCTTCTTCATCACGTATGCTTATTTCTGCCATTTTGATTTTTCGGGCGTTTGCGAGGTTTAGAATTGCCCAATTGTCGAAGCTGATGTCGACGATTTCAGTGCTGAAGGAAATCGGCGAAATCTCGACACAACGTAGAGGGAAACGGTGTTTTTTATTGTCATCGCGGCTGAAAATTAGCCGTGGCATTTTGACCGCTATGCTCTATGATGTCTCATTGTCGAGATAAATAATGACTGGGGTACAAAGTGCTTAGTCCCACTATAAATAAAAAGTATGCCTCCGCGCACCTCTCAAAAATATAAAAAAACATTCCTTTTAGCATCATTTCCTTATTATGCTATTGAATGAAAAAAGGGTTGCAGCTACGTAGAAAAAAGCAAAGGCACTTGCCGAATATGCTAATCTAAAGTTTGCTTGCTTCAGCTGGTGTTTGAAGTTTTAGGAAAGGCCACAAAGCATGGCGCGCAGCTGTGTTGCGCTTGCTTGCGCTTTGGAGTTAGGTACTGCATTCGGATCCTGCAAAGGCAAGCATTCAACGAAATCAGAATTCCTGCTGCCACATCGCATGCGTGTATGAACATCGTACATAATGTAATGCATTGCAATGTAGTGCAGTGTGGTAACCACAACATAATACCTATTACAGTTTATACGTACTGTATGTACGTAACGTACCCAATGTGTTGTGCTGAATAAAACATGAGCGTGGAGGTAAAGGAAGCAGCTACAAGCTTTAACTTTATAGAGCTTGGGCCTTTGGGCGGATGTGTACACAGTTGAAGATAGATTACGTAGTTTCAGCGTGCGGCAAGCAGCTTTACTGCTTTCTTAGTTGTTTCTTTAGTGCATACATACTTTTGGGTGGACAGAAAGACGGACCGACAGACATCACCTCTACCAATGCTAAATTTTTTTCCTCACCGCTATCTTGAATGGGTGCGGCCTCTGGGCGCGCCCCCAAAAAGCATGTTAGTTATGTGTACCATAAAGAAAGACCACAGACCTGTGTAAATGGAGACGTTGGTATCGTTGACGAAGGTATCCTTGGGTCTCTTGTCCAGACCGACAAAATGGGCGTTTGGATAGAATGTGCGCCACATGCGGACTGAGTTGCCGCTTCGTGTTCCAATCTCCATCACTGTGAAGCGTTCGCTCCTTAGTCGATCGCCAATCTGGCGGGCGTACGCCTCGAAATACTGCGGTCGATAAAATTCGGCGATATCGTCGCTGCGATGTCGAATCGCCAGCTGTTTCAGAGTTGGTAATTGCCTAGCAGTTGCAGCTACAATCTGTTGCCGGCTGTCAGAAGGTGCTTGTTCTCCCATATCCTTCGATGATTTCCCCATTTTATCGGGTAAATAGTATAACACAGCAACTGCGCCAAGCATGAAGCCGATTAGCAGGCCGGAACCAAACTGTACCTGCAGAACGAAGGCTGTAGTCACGGTTTGCCTCATGACCGTGAAAAATACGAAGAACAAAACTGCTGTTGAGGCCTACTCACGAACACGACTCACACAATCACGAGTTGAGTTGTTATTGAGCGTCGGCAGCAGGCTGTGTCTCTTATTCTTTCAGATAGCCTCCAACTCCAACTATAACTCATTCGGGCTCTGCTTCATCGTCATAGCCAACCGAAGCATCAAAGTCTCGCTCGAATTGCAGGAATTGAAACTACAATGGAAGCTGATCCGCTCCCATTCCCGTAGCAGAGTGACCTTGCACGCCACATTCAAATGACAACTCAACTTTATAAAAATACAGCAATAGCAAATCGAAGGAAACGAAAGAAAAGGTGCGTAATGTGTCCTTATGGATTGTAATGCACATAGCCTACAATCAAGGATCCATGAACAAGAATAGAATCTTGCATGGCCTGCGCAGATCGATCCCTGACCGGAAACGTCGTCTTAGAAATAATCGAAGGAAATAATGATCGATCATCTACATGCTGGATCGTATATAGAAATGTACGATCGTAAATAGAAATGTATGATCGCAAATAGAAATGTATGATCGTATATATAAATGTACGATCGTATATAGAAATGTACGATCGTACATTTTTATATACGATCGTACATTTATATACACGATCGTACATTTATGTATACGATCGTACATTCATATACACGATCGTACATTTCTATATACGATCGTACATAAAAATAGATGATTATCTGAGCTCGAAAAGCGCGCGCACGCTCCCAGCAGCCAGGCGTGGAGATTGCGCGCGCTTTTCGAGTTCAGATAATCAACTATTTGTATGTATGATCGTACATTTTTATGTACGATCGTGTATAATAATGTACGATCGTATATACAAATGTATGATCGTATATAGAAATGTACGATCGTATATAAAAATGTACGATCGTACATTTCTATATACGATCGTACATTTTTATGTACGATCGTACATTTATATATACGATCGCACATTATTATACACGATCGTACATTATCATACACGATCGTACATTTATATGTACGATCCAGCATGTAAATTATCGGTTATTTCTAAGACGACGTTTCCGGTCAGGGATCGATCTGCGCAGGCCATGCAAGATTCTATTCTTGTTCATGGATCCTTGCTACAATACCTATTAGTGCCAACGTGAACGTACTGTTGGTTGGTGCTGGTTTCTTGTGCTTAGAAAGCTTCCGGCCTCATTCAACACAGAGATAATAGCAGTCGGAGAAGTGGCTGTTGTAATTATGCATTTCAACGCTAGGAACCTGCACTGCCGCTGCAGTCGTGATAATTCGAGAGCGAGACACTACTAAACTCAGTCGAAATCGATATGTAATCAGTTTCCTACTGACAGATCAGTGATAATAATTACCTCTAGTCTTCTAGTAAATGAATTTGTTGCACAAGTTGCATTTCTTGGTTTGTTTTCAAAAACATTTTCAATGCCTCAACCTGCATGTACTTCTATAATATTTTAGTATAGGCCTACATGCATGGAATTTATTTTTTATTTTCATTTTTTATTTAGTGAAAGAAAAGCGAAAAGAAGGTGAATCACGAAGCATCTACCAGTACCAACCATCAAAGGAAAGGAGAAACAAGAGACAGAGGGATCGGATCAGAAAGTCTCCCCAAATAATAAGATGTCAATGTGGAAGGCGACTGTCGGAAAACAGATGAAAATTTCCGACGAAAACGATGACTGGGACACGGACCCAGATTTTGTGGTTAGTCTCCAACTGACCATTATTTCTTTCAGTGACATTTTCCCCTTCCGTTATCCTCAATAGCCAATAGGTGTCAAAAAATAGCCAAGAAAAAGTGTCAAAAAATATTGACGCTCTTCATTACGTACGTGTACATACAAAACGACACTTTTCCTGGCGTTTCAGCGAAGGTGTCGCCTAAAATTTATACGTTTATACGTTTAGTGTTTTTTTTTTACGTAGTGAAGGGGGTCCTTTGAACCGTCTAGAAGATAGTATGTCCCTATGTCCCTGCCCCCATATGGTACACAATCGGCGTTTCGCTAGAATACAACTTGAATTGTTTTTTTTTTTTTTTTTTTTTGGCGAGACCGTACCCCACAGGGTCGGCTGTAGGTGAAACCCACCTAGTCTCCTCCGAACCTTTAACAACGCCCGTTATGGTGGGCCAGTCCAGTGCCACAAGGCACGACCAACAATGGCCCGAACCAGGGAAGGGCCTGGCACGAAGCCGAACAGCCATCAGCGACCACTGGTCGGGGTGTGCAGACCCGAAGGAAAGCACTGGTGCCTTTAGAAGCCAGCGAGCGGGCGCACCATACTGCCGCTGGGGTTGCCAGTCGCTTTAATCCCACCTGGCGAGAGTGGGAACTCATGACGCAGAGGACGGCAGATCGGACGCAGCCCGTCTTACCGCCTGCGCCACGAGCGCGACCAACTTGAATTGTCGCTACAAGACATTTTGTTTTACAAAATGTAATCATATAATGCAAGTTGTGCTTTTTCAAATTGGACGGGCCTCAGGCTTTAGGCTTAGGCTGAGGCTTAGGTATTGGATGCAGAGGGCCCAGCCTAAGCCTCAGCCTAAGCCCCAGAAAAGCCTCAGCCTAAGCCTAATGCCTTAGCCCCGTCCTAAGCCTATTTTGAAGAAGCACAACTTGCATTCTTTGATTAAATTTTGTAAAATAAAATGCCTTGTAGCGACTGTTCCAGTTGTATTCTAGCGTAGCGCCGGGTGTGTACCATATGGGAGCAGGGACACAGTAGGGACAGGGACACAGGGACACACTAACTTCTAGACGGTGTCCTTTGATACTCTTTCTTATTGCAACGACACACCTATCTTCGTATTGTCGCGTTTGTAACCCTAGCCGAAACTACACAAATCGAAATACGATAATGGGTTGTAGGTCGAGTGGAGGGTTATGAACGTGGCATCAAATAGATCCTCTTTCCTATTATTATTTAAACTGCAGGTACGCATTTCTTTTTTGCACAGAATGACGTATCAGAGAAAGAGCAGAGATGGGGTTCGAAAACCATCGAAGGCTCTGGTCATCAGGGTTCGGTGAGCATGGACGCTCTGAGACGAGAAGCCATCGAGAGTGATGCGAAACTCAAGGAGAAACAGTTGCAAGAAGGGCCGAAAGCCTCCGAGGGATATGGGGGCAAATTCGGTGTACAAACTGACCGAAAGGATAAGGTGATTATGAAGGTTTTTTATTTGAAATTGGCCTAATGTAGCATGAAGCTGGATTTATAGTCGGATTTTTTACTGTGCGTATGCTTGTGACGTAGTTTTATGTTTGACTGGTTTTGGTATTATATGTCACCCAGTCAAAAATGAAATCACAAGTATGTATACGCACAGCAAAATCCGACTATAAATCCAGCTTGAGTGGGTAAAATACCACCACACACACACTAGAGGACACTTCTGGTATGGTCGGTTCACTGAGAGAATCGAATGCAATAGGGTGTGGTTTAAATAAGAACGGCGTGTGTAGTTTTCGTCTGTTGTGAAGAGTTCTCTTGTAAGTTTTTGCCGACCCATCCGTTTTGTCCGTTGTGAAGAATTCTCAATTACGCCTATAAACTTGTTTTGAGTAGACACTTTTCATTATTTCAACCAAACCTATTTCTGTACCAAACTACGTATGTTTCTTGTGTTTTTACGTATGTTTCTTCTGTTTTACGTATGTTTCTTGTGTTTTTAGTCGGCGGAAACCTTCGACTACCACGCGGCGCCGGAGAAGCACGCGTCCCAGAAAGATTACAGTTCTGGTTTTGGCGGGAAATTCGGCGTTCAGACTGATCGTGTGGACAAGAGCGCTGTTGGCTGGGAGCATCACGAGCGTCTTTCGCAACACGAAAGCCAGAAGGATTATTCCACTGGCTTCGGTGGCAGATACGGTGTTCAGAAGGATAGACAGGACAAGAGCGCCGTCGGCTGGGAACACAAGGAGGATTTAGCACAGCACGACAGTCAGAAAGGTAAAAGCGCCCTGCGCAGCAAAGAGCCGTGGTTCGGCCCCCACGCGCCGAGAAAGGAAAACAACGGCGTATGCGTTGTTCTTGTCGTTTCATTTCGAATAATCGCTATTCCCAAGTTTTGAACAGGCGCGCGCCGTGTCTTTCTATCTTGTCCTCGTGGGGGCCGATGCACGACTCGTTAGAGTGGAGGGCGCTCTAGAGATGGTGAAGGCAGCTGAGTTGAAAAAGCCGTAACTTGTTGCGTGTGCATGCGTTGCGTACATATGTTTAGCGATATAGCCTGTATTTTTTTCCCTGTAATCCAGGTTGTGATTATGTTGGCTGCATGATTATGCATCTGTATCAGTATGATGTACTGTATGTACACACAAAATATTTACAGTACGTACGATTGGTGTACTACTACTGTACAAGAGTATGTACGCGCATGTTATACAGGCATATGATCATGTATGTATGTACCTATGTACATACTTAATACCTGTGGAGTGATGCGTTTGCAACGTTCTTTTTTTGCAGACTTTTCAAAAGGGTTTGGCGGCAAATTTGGAGTGGAGAAAGATCGACAAGACAAATCAGCTCACAGTTGGGAAGAACACGAGGCTTTAGCTCAGCATGAGAGTCAGAAAGGTATAAAGTTACACTGTAGCCAACATGCAGACAGACATAGGGCAAACAAATAAACGACTTGCAAGTCGACAAATGACGCGCGGTACATTGAATGTGACTAAGCATATACGTAGCTGTATTGTTGTCTTGAGCATACACATACTTGGCCATACATGTATGTAAGAGGTGTGTATTGACTCTAAATACGGCGGCGTGATGTACGTACAATTGTATCGACGTAACGCATGCATTGCTTTATGAATCATGTGCATAGATAGAGGGCTTGGCCGCTGTGGAAGTTGTATTTTTTGGTGATGCTTTTCAGATCATAGCAAGGGGTTTGGTGGTAAATTCGGCGTGCAGGAAGACCGCAAAGACAAGAGCGCAGTGGGATGGGAATATCGGGAACAACCAGCGCAACACGAGAGTCAGCGCGATTTCAAAAAAGGATTTGGCGGTAGAAACACACGTATTCTCTTTAAAATAAACTTTAGCGGCTAAAATGTGTATATCTTTTGTACATGCAACACCTTTCTCAGTACATAAATAACGCACGATGAGTGGAGCAAATCGACTGTATACGTTGATGGACGAATAATTTACCTTAGCCACAGTTTCCTAATCATTTTGTAACGCCATATGGAACGTAGAGGATGCATATTGTAGGCGAATACGGTGTGGAGAAAGACCGACAAGACAAGTCAGCTTTCGGTTTCGACCACCAGGAGTCGCTGTCGCAGCACGAGAGTCAGCGCGACTTCAAACGGGGCTTCGGAGGACAGTTTGGCGTGGAGAAAGACCGACAGGACAAGTCTGCGGTCGGCTACGAACACCAAGAGAGCTTATCGAAGCACGAGAGTCAAAAAGATGCCACAAAGGGATACGGGGGAAGGTTAGCGGCACGTACATACATCATGTCCGCATGTATGGTAACTATAGTCTGGCAAATAGCAATTGGCACTTGGACTCAAGGCGCGTTGCGTAAAATAGATTTACAAATGCGGATTTCTGTCCATGCTTCGTGTACTCCTATTTAGCAGAAGTACATGCAAACTACGCAACTCGCCTTGAGTCCAAGTGCCAACTGCTATTGGCCAGACTATACTTCATGTTTTGCAAGGTGCTATTTGATGTCAAGCAAAAGTGGACTTTTCGTGATGTTGTAGATTTGGAGTAGAGCAGGGCAGGCAAGACCGATCAGCCGCAGGGTAAAGAGGGCATCAGTCGAGTCGTGCACTGATATTGATATTTTCCGTCCACTAAAAGATTATGCGGATAGTTCTAAATCTCCTCATTCTCTCAGTGGACTACTATTTAGCCTACGATATGCAGTAACGCGATTGGGTTGGTCGATAGCGACCCCGCGGTATTTAGTGAAAGTTTGGATCGGTGTCTGTGGGTCATCGACGTCATTTTGTTTTCAGTTCTTCTTTTCACTCGCTCCTTTTTCGCTCCCAGATGACTGACTGAACAAGTCGACGACCCCGCAGACACCGATCCAACCTTTCACTATATACCGCGGGGTCGTTATCGACCAACCCAATCGCGTTACCGGATATCGTCCATAGTACAGCACACGAGTATGACTGCTTGTGTTGGAGTAGGCTAGTGGCTGTTGATTGTGTTGCAGATGGGAGCCGGAAGAGCCTGGTGTTCGCGCGGCGCCAGTGAAGAAAGAGACGCCCAGTACGGAACGCGGACGCGCCTCCAGTTTGCGATCAAAGTTCGAACAACTCGCGCGCGACGACCCAGAGGTAATTGACTTATGCCGATGATGTACGTACTATTTATTTTTTTGCGAGGTACACTACGTTGTAGAGTGCTTCTTTGGAAATGTACCTTGGACACCTTTTTTATGGTCCAGCAGCCGTTTTCCAAACATATTGCGCCTTCCGCATTACGTTGCTGACCAGTTCAAAATTTAACCCCTCCTGTATGCTGAGATATAGCTGCTGGTAGGCCCAAATTGCCCCTCACGTGCCCGCCACTTTTTTCAAAAGTTCTTACCATCATTCTACTCCATTTTCTTCACAGATTTTGATTTGGGGCATGCCCCTCCGATATTTTGATGAATACACCATGATATAGCCCAAAAAGGGGGTAATTTTGGCTAATTTGATCATTTTCGTCAATTTTGGTGGTGTATTTATCAAAATATCGAAGGGGCATGCCCCAAACCGAAATCAGCGAAAAAAATGGAGTAGAATGATGTTAAGAACTTTTGAAAAAAGTGGCGGGCACGTGAGGGGCAATTTGGGCCTACCAACAGCCATATCTCAGCATACAGGAGGGGTTAAATTTTGAACTGGTCAGCAACGTAATGCGGAAGGCGCAATATGTTTGGAAAACGGCTGCTGGACCATAAAAAAGGTGTCCAAGGTTCATTTCCAAAGAAGCACTCTACAACGTAGTGTACCTAGCAAAAAAATAAATAGTAAGTATTTGCGGACGCCCTCGTGTGTTTCCTATCTTTATCTGCCGCACTGGCCCGTTACACACGAGCTCCGAGCGAGTTCGGACCGAGCTCGGATGGAATTCGGGTTGGACCGAAACAAAGTCGGTTGTTCACACGTCTGCGAAATATGCAAACTCGGCTGCTCACAAGCACTTTTGGAAAAACGAAGAGCGAGTTCGGTGCGAACTTGGGAGATTTTACGTGTTGAAGCATAGTCTGCGCTCCGAATTCGGATCGTATTCGGAGTTCACCGGTGTAGCGCCTTACTAGTGTGCTACACACGAGGTGAGTAAACTCACGGTGAATTCCCCGTAGTACGTGATGAAGCATAGAGAGGCCGGTGAATTCACCGGGAGTTTGAAACTCACCACTTGTGAGCAGGTGAGAAAAATTGGGAGCTTGGGAGCCAAGTGTGAATGCTCAACACGAAAAATGAAACTCGAAGTTCAAACTCACCGTGAAGTCACCGTGCACCGTGAGTTTACTCACCACGTTTGTAGCGCCACACTCAATCTGGATTGTGTTCCCAGGCGGAGAAGCGTCGTATTTCCTCGGAGCAGGAGCGACGCAAGGAGGAGGATGAGCGACAGCGGCGGGAGCAGGACGAGATGGAGCGCCAGCGACAGGAGAAGATCAAGGCGGAGTGGGCGCGGAAGGAGGAGATGGAGGCGGCCATGACACCCGAAGAGCAGGAGCGACAGCGACAGTCCGAGCACCAACCACACTTCATCTCACCCAGTACGCTCCTCCCTTTTGTTTGTCTGTCGTGTCTTACTCTTTTGCTTGTACGGTGTACGTACGGAATGTGTGCCATGCATGGAAACGTGTACGTACAACTTGTACGTACGTACATACATGCATACAGTACATATCTAGTGTACATCGTCCATACGTACGTACGTACGTACAACGGATGTGTCTGTCTTCCTACTCTATTCCTCCTATTGGTTACTATACTCATATTTTTGTTGGATGCGTATGATACGTGTCGTGTGTTTGTAGAGCGCACATCCCGTACACCCGTGGGTGCGATTAGTGTAATGCCGGGAGTTCAGAGAGAGGAGCCACCACAGCGTGATCATCATCATCATCATGAGGTGGAGGAGTCGGAACCGGAGCGTGAAGTTGAGCAAGCCGCTCCCGTCCCAGTCATGCCCGACGTCACAACGCCTGCTGCCGCATCTCAGAAGAAACAAGCGCCGGTAAGAGCGTGGAATTTCTCTTGGAGGAGGTTCTTATATGTGGCATTTTTAAGGGGTCGTTCAAACTGGATGGACATGCGCTCAGTTAGCGTACGCCCGGCGTATCCATCCATATGGCTGTCCATGCATTTGCATATGCCGAGCCATGGACACGCCGAGCGTACGCCCGGCCCGTGTCTCTGATGTGAATAAGCCTGCTGTTCTATTCGGAGTACTCTTGCAGGAGTTACACTTTATTGGCGCATCAGTACGTAGTCCATAGAAAATGCACTATTGTGGTGTGCGTATGTGCTGCTTTAGCCCGATGTGACCATCTCACAAAGGAGCAGACATGAGCAGGAGCGAGAGGAGCCGCGCTCTCCCTACTCCAGAGAACCGCCGGTATTTTATTTTTTTGCTATAGTCTGGCCAACAGGAATTGGCACTCGGACTCAAGGCGCGTTGCGTAAAATAGATTCACAAATAGGGATTTCTGTCCACGTTTCGTGTACTCCTATTTAGCAGAAGTACATGCAAACTACGCAGGACGACTTGAGTCCAATTGCCAACTCCTACTGGCCAGACTATAATTCTTGCTATCTCCAGGCGTGGTTTGCTCACATATCCATCCGCCGTTTTGCGTACGCCGAGCGCACCGCGGACCTCCGAAAGGGCGTCAATCAATACGTATTATATTGTACACTGACTGCGCTCGACGTACGCGTCACGCCGAACGTACATACGCCACACCTCGAATGTGAGCATGCCATCAAATGTTAGCCTCTGTTTTTTTCTTTTTCTTCCAGGCCGACTCCGGCCCTGCTCGATACGACTACGTGCCTGAGGACGAGAGCGAGGAGGAGGATCAGGCGCCCCCTAGCGGCAAAGTTGCGAATCAGGCTGGCGGCGACACGCAGCATCCTTTGGCGGCACCCGCGCATCCAATGGCGGACACGGGCGTGACTGCCGTGGCGCTGTTCGACTATCAGGCGGGAGACACGGACGAGATCAGCTTCGAACCCGACGATGTCATCACCAACATTGAAATGGTAAGTGAGAAGCGCAATTCATAAATAGAAGGATGCGGTTGATGGCGCTTTCACCAGACGTCCGTAACGTCCGTCTGTCCGTTCGTCAACCCATATATGTGTTCGTCCGTCCGTCCGTAAACTGATATGGGTTGGCGGACGGACGGACGTCCGGTCCGTTACGGACGTTTTCGGACGTCTGGCGAACGCGCCATGACGGTAGGTGGCGTTGTAAATCGACATGCACTGTAATGAGTCGTGCTTCAGCCCTCACGCGGGAAGGAAGAAAAGCACGGCGTCAGTCTTTCTTTTCAAAACATGGGAATAATGATTCTTCGTAATGGAATTACAACAAACAGTGCACGCGCAGGCAGACGCCGTTTTCGTTTCTTGGCGCGTGGGGGCCGAACCACGATTCATTTACAGCGAAGAGACTTTTTACATGTTTTACGCGAGAGTCGGGATGTTTTGCCCAGAGGCTGACATGAAGCAGTGCGATGATGCGTATTTGTTTGAATACTTTCGTTCTCATGATGCGCTGTATTTCGCAGATGGCGCAGTTGATTCCATCATATACTGAGCACTGGCTGACCCACGATATTGTGTTTTCCCTTATACTAAACTCAGCATAGCATGAGGAGTAAGACTTCACCCGCTCACCACGCCTCTAGCGGTTTAAAAGCGGAACCTTTCTTTTTTCCAGCTGTTACAAGGAAGGAAGGAACGAAAAGAAGGGAAGGGAGGCGGGAGGTGGGGCCTTCGTCAGGAGCATAGACACTAGAAGGAGGCTTCTCTAGGAGTACATGGCCTTGCGCAGTGCGTGCTCTATGTAGCGTCTTTGTCGCTTCGTCGCTTCTTTTTTGTTGCTTCCGCGCTTGTCGTTAGGTAGCGTGGTGAGCGGTGAAGTCTTATTCCTCATGCTAAGTTTTACCTATTATTTCTATTCTTCACATACGTATGTCAGTCAAGACTGTAAGGAAGAAGCTCTTCCTTTGATGGGTGTATTGTATTTTCAGGTTGACGCTGGTTGGTGGCGTGGCACATGCAATGGAAAATACGGGCTTTTCCCCGCAAATTATGTGGAACTCTGTCCAAAATCATGATAAGTATGGAGGGTTGTTGTATTTTGGTGGTGGTTGCTAATTTGCGTTAATTGGATTGCAAACTCAATGCCGTGTATAATGTAATGTCATGTTATTTGCGTGCAACAGTTGCCAAGTTCATTTTGTTATAGTCCATCTGGTTGGTTTGGGTGATTGTTCTTTTGATTATTGTTTTTACTCAGTTATGGTCACTCTTCGGTTCTGTTTTCAGGAATCCGTATCTTATGTACAGTAACGTTGTACGTACTAGCCTGAAATCTTTTGAATTTGTGACCACTAAAGGTTCACTTTTATCCACATTGAAGTGCTTTCTTTCTCCAATATGGCTAATCTAATCAATGGTTGACTAACTACAGTGTACAATATTGTTTTTATCTTGACTAAAGGGTTGCCTTTCGTTATGCTTTACTGAATTGTTATTTAGCCGTAGTCTTCACAGTAACAAAACAATAGGGATGTACAACGTATGATTCAAGATCAAACGTATCGTATGACAAAGAAAGTGACATGGAACGGAAGACAGACTGATGAGCTGTTTTAAGGCGGCGATTGCCTACGTACGTAGTCAAATTCAAGGCAATAACGTCGGCATATTTGGTCGCGCGATAAGCATATGAAGTTTCTGATACTTCTTGATGTATTTGACAGCTTTCTCATGTGTAACCATGGTAAAATCGTAGCCATTCACCTGAAGAATCTTGTCGTGCTTCTTCAGTCCGGCCCTTGCTGCCGGACTGTCAGCTTCTACTGAGGTCACGTATATTCCCTGAAATAAGCATATTTTCGGCACTATTGATTTGATGTTTTTTATTTCATGCCTCTGCGTCTGCAAATAAGAATGTCATACCGCCTTACCGTATCTGGATACTTGTGCGGGGATTTTTCGGGATCCTGATCGATGCCGCCGCCGATCTTGAATCCGATCCGCAGACTCTGCTGTCCGGAATCCGGATCTCGCACCGGCTCCTTCTCCACTTCAATGGGAATGCTCAGGCATTCAATAGGGGCGCCTGCTTCGTGTCCGTACGCCGGATGCAGATGCGCAGCAGATGAAGACGAATCGGCCGCCGTGGTGACCGGAGCAGTGGTCATTTTTATCAAGAATTCTTTGTGGCTGATGTGAGTGGAAATAATGATGGTGCACAACCAGCGCAGGTTTCAACATTCAAGAGTTCGAGCGCAATAATAACGCCAACGCATACGTGTGCGGTGAGCAATGAGTGTCGAGAGATGATTGAATAATGCTGAATTGACCGTTTGTTTGACCTCTGGATGACCGATTTTGGATTACGGTAAGTTCGAAAACTCTATTTTTCACAGATCTGGGCGGGAGTTCGAAAGCGGAAAGGAAACGAACGAAGCGGAAACGAAAGGAAAGGAACGGACGAAGGAAGAAGGCTGCAGCTGCAGGAAGAGAATCGAGAATCACTGAGAAGCATGACAAATCTTGTGGCGGAAGCCGTGCTGGCTCAGAAGCTGAAGGAAGGCCAGATAGATGAAGGACTAATCCAGGACTTTCAACGACGAGTGGACACGGTCAAGGCGGAGTTGTGCGAGCTAATAGGCGGCCAATTCACTAGCACAGGCTTTTTCCCGGATGCCCTGGAGTCCGTGCGCCAACTCAGCGGAAAACTGGGCCTAATATCAGCCGAAATGGAGACGGAAACGGCGCGCGTTCGATCACATTTCGAGGAGGAGGTTGCAGCCTTTAAGAGCGGCGGCGTTAAAGGCGGCGACCCTAGCGACCTCAAGCGGCAGCTGGAGGAAACCGAAGCGTGTCTCCAGGCTTTGTCGGCGTTGACTGGTGTTGTGGAAGCTCTAGAGGACGCGGATCTTATTTCCCCTCAGGAGGATCCGGCAAAACTGGCGGAAATTCTCGCAGAAATCCAGGGGAAGATGGAATATCTGGGGAAAAGTGTAAGCTTGGGTAGTATGCTCCGTCTAAGAAGAGAAGTGTGTATTACGAAAGCACAGTTGCTTCAAACGGTAACAGTTCTCTTCCTTAGACGTATGTACTGTGTACTTCATGTTTTGCACTGTACTGCGCATGTACATATGTGCATACATACGCATGACAAGATTTTCCTAGGCCACGTATTGTGTGCCTGCTTGGTGTCCAGCGCTATACACCGGGGGTAGCGGGTTCGATTCCCGTTCGGTCCATTTTCCCCTTTTGGCACCTATCTCGTATATTAGCCTTTCTCGATAACAGCGTGCGTTGTTCTCAACCTGCACGTGGCTAAGAGGTGCAGAATTTATCACACTTTCGCACAGAGCACGCACCTGTAGTATTTTTACAAAATTTGTACAATACTTGCAAGTTTTATTTTGTTTCTAGAAGTTTTGTGTAGCCTACATTTTGTAAAAATTTCTACAGGCACACTGTGCTTGAGTTTGGTTACTTTGATAAATACTGCACCTCTTAGCCACGTGCAGGTTGAGAACAACTCACACTGTTATCGAGAAGGGCTAATATTGTCACAAATATTGCTTGCGGAATTGTACAGTTACCGTTACCGAATTGTCAGTTCGACTGACTACTTTTTTATCATTTCAGAGCTCAGAATCATTTCCCTCATCCGTGGCCACAATTTTCGATGCCGAACGTCGAATTTTGCCAACGCTCAAAGGCGAGAGCGTCGTATTACGGGAGCGCCTTACGTACGACCTGGGCGAATGGTGGGACAGTCTGTTTCAATGGGAGCTCAAGCCGAAGCAAGTGCACTCGCTCACTCTCATACATCCGCAAAACACTGCAGAAACAGAGGGGAAACTGACAGGCAGGCTTAGCATGAGGAATAAGACTTCACCGCTCACCACGCTACCTAACGACAAGCGCGGAAGCAACAAAAAAGAAGCGACGAAGCGACAAAGACGCTACATAGAGCACGCACTGCGCAAGGCCATGTACTCCTAGAGAAGCCTCCTTCTAGTGTCTATGCTCCTGACGAAGGCCCCACCTCCCGCCTCCCTTCCCTTCTTTTCGTTCCTTCCTTCCTTGTGCAACACAGCTGGAAAATAAGAATAGTGTTCCGCTTTTAAACCGCTAGAGGCGTGGTGAGCGGGTGAAGTCTTACTCCTCATGCTATGCTGAGTTTAGTATAAGGGAAAACACAATATCGTGGGTCAGCCAGTGCTCAGTATATGATGGAATCAACTGCGCCATCTGCGAAATACAGCGCATCATGAGAACGAAAGTATTCAAACAAATACGCATCATTGCACTGCCTCTGGGCAACACACCGACTCTACACCGCGTAAAACATGTAAGTCCATTCGCTGTAACGAATCGTGGTTCGGCCCCCACGCGCCAAGAAACGAAAACGGCGTCTGCCTGCGCGTGCATTGTTTGTTGTAATTCCCATTACGAAGAATCATCTATTCCCATGTTTTGAAAAGAAAGACTGACGCCGTGCTTTTCTTCCTTCCCGCGTGAGGGCTGAAGCACGACTCATTACAGTGCATGTCGATTTACAACGCCACCTACCGTCATGGCGCGTTCGCCAGACGTCCGAAAACGTCCGTAACGGACCGGACGTCCGTCCGTCCGCCAACCCATATCAGTTTACGGACGGACGGACGAACACATATAGTGTATGGGTTGACGAACGGACAGACGGACGTCTGGTGAAAGCGTCATCAACCGCATCCTTCTATTTATGAATTGCGCTTCTCACTTACCATTTCAATGTTGGTGATGACCTCGTCGGGTTCGAAGCTGATCTCGTCCGTGTCTCCCGCCTGATAGTCGAAGAGCGCCACTGCAGTCACGCCCGTGTCCGCCATTGGATGCGCGGGTGCCGCCAAAGGATGCTGCGTGTCGCCGCCAGCCTGATTCGCAACTTTGCCGCTAGGGGGCGCCTGATCCTCCTCCTCGCTCTCGTCCTCAGGCACGTAGTCGTATCGAGCAGGGCCGGAGTCGGCCTGGAAGAAAAAGAAAAAAACAGAGGCTAACATTTGATGGCATGCTCACATTCGAGGTGTGGCGTATGTACGTTCGGCGTGACGCGTACGTCGAGCGCAGTCAGTGTACAATATAATACGTATTGATTGACGCCCTTTCGGAGGTCCGCGGTGCGCTCGGCGTACGCAAAACGGCGGATGGATATGTGAGCAAACCACGCCTGGAGATAGCAAGAATTATAGTCTGGCCAGTAGGAGTTGGCAATTGGACTCAAGTCGTCCTGCGTAGTTTGCATGTACTTCTGCTAAATAGGAGTACACGAAACGTGGACAGAAATCCGTATTTGTGAATCTATTTTACGCAACGCGCCTTGAGTCCGAGTGCCAACTCCTGTTGGCCAGACTATAGCAAAGAAAATAAAATACCGGTGGTTCTCTGGAGTAGGGAGAGCGCGGCTCCTCTCGCTCCTGCTCATGTCTGCTCCTTTGTGAGATGGTCACATCGGGCTAAAGCAGCACATACGCACACCACAATAGTGCATTTTCTATGGACTACGTACTGATGCGCCAATAAAGTGTAACTCCTGCAAGAGTACTCCGAATAGAACAGCAGGCTTATTCACATCAGAGACACGGGCCGGGCGTACGCTCGGCGTGTCCATGGCTCGGCATATGCAAATGCATGGACAGCCATATGGATGGATACGCCGGGCGTACGCTAACTGAGCGCATGTCCATCCAGTTTGAACGACCCCTTAAAAATGCCACATATAAGAACCTCCTCCAAGAGAAATTCCACGCTCTTACCGGCGCTTGTTTCTTCTGAGATGCGGCAGCAGGCGTTGTGACGTCGGGCATGACTGGGACGGGAGCGGCTGGCTCAACTTCACGCTCCGGTTCCGACCCCTCCAGCTGATGATGATGATGGTCGCGCTGTGGTGGCTCCTCTCTCTGAACTCCCGGCATAACACTGATCGCACCCACGGGTGTACGGGATGTGCGCTCTACAAACACACGACACGTATCATACGCATCCAACAAAAATATGAGTATAGTAACCAATAGGAGGAATAGAGTAGGAAGACAGACACATCCGTTGTACGTACGTACGTACGTATGGACGATGTACACTAGATATGTACTGTATGCATGTATGTACGTACGTACAAGTTGTACGTACACGTTTCCATGCATGGCACACATTCCGTACGTACACCGTACAAGCAAAAGAGTAAGACACGACAGACAAACAAAAGGGAGGAGCGTACTGGGTGAGATGAAGTGTGGTTGGTGCTCGGACTGTCGCTGTCGCTCCTGCTCTTCGGGTGTCATGGCCGCCTCCATCTCCTCCTTCCGCGCCCACTCCGCCTTGATCTTCTCCTGTCGCTGGCGCTCCATCTCGTCCTGCTCCCGCCGCTGTCGCTCATCCTCCTCCTTGCGTCGCTCCTGCTCCGAGGCAATACGACGCTTCTCCGCCTGGGAACAAAATCCAGATTGAGTGTGGCGCTGAGGCGCTACACAGGTGGCGAGTAAACTCACGGTGAATTCACTGTGAGTTTTGAACTTCGAGTTTCATTTTTCGTGTAGAGCATCCTCACTTGTTCCCACGCGCGAAATTTTTCTCACGTGTTCACACGTGGTGAGTTTCAAACTCCCGGTGAATTCACCGACCTCTCTATGCTTCATCACCTACTTACGGGGAATTCACCGTGAGTTTACTCACCTCGTGTGTAGCACACTAGTAAGGCGCTACACCGGTGAACTCCGAATACGATCCGAATTCGGAGCGCAGACTATGCTTCAACACGTAAAATCTCCCAAGTTCGCACCGAACTCGCTCCGTTTTTCCAAAAGTGCGAGTGAACAGCCGAGTTTGCATATTTCGCAGACGTGTGAACAACCGACTTTGTTTCGGTCCAACCCGAATTCCATCCGAGCTCGGTCCGAACTCGCTCGGAGCTCGTGTGTAACGGGCCAGTGCGGCAGATAAAGATAGGAAACACACGAGGGCGTCCGCAAATACTTACGTACATCATCGGCATAAGTCAATTACCTCTGGGTCGTCGCGCGCGAGTTGTTCGAACTTTGATCGCAAACTGGAGGCGCGTCCGCGTTCCGTACTGGGCGTCTCTTTCTTCACCGGCGCCGCGCGAACACCAGGCTCTTCCGGCTCCCATCTGCAACACAGTCAACAGCCACTAGCCTACTCCAACACAGCAGCCGTACTCGTTTCCTGTACTATGGACGATATGCGGTAACGCGATTGGGTTGGTCGATAACGAGTAACGACTCCGCGGTATTATATAGTGAAAGGTTGGATCGGTGTCAGCGGGGTCGTCGACCTGTTCAGTCAGTCATCTGGAAGCGAAGAGGAGCGAGTGAAAAGAAGAACTGATAACAAGTGACGTCGATGACCCCACAGACACCGATCCAAAGTTTCACTAAATACCGCGGGGTCGTTATCGACCAATCCAATCGCGTTACCGCATATCGTAGGCTAAATAGTAGTCCACTGAGAGAATGAGGAGATTTAGAACTATCCGCATTATCTTTTAGTGGACGGAAAATATCAATATCAGTGCACGACTCGACTGATGCCCCTTTTTTTTACCCTGCGGCTGATCGGTCTTGCCTGTCCTGCTCTACTCCAAATCTGCAACATCACGAAGAGTCCACTTTTGCTTTTGACATCAAATAGCACCTTGCAAAACATGAAGTATAGTCTGGCCAATAGCAGTTGGCACTTGGACTCAAGGCGAGTTGCGTAGTTTGCATGTACTTCTGCTAAATAGGAGTACACGAAGCATGGACAGAATTCCGCATTTGTAAATCTATTTTACGCAACGCGCCTTGAGTCCAAGTGCCAACTGCTATTGGCCAGACTATAGTTACCATACATGCGGACATGATGTATGTAACGTGCCGCTAACCTTCCCCCGTATCCTTTTGTGGCATCCTTTTGACTCTCGTGTTTCGATAAGCTCTCTTGGTGTTCGTAGCCGACCGCAGACTTGTCCTGTCGGTCTTTCTCCACCCCGAACTGCCCTCCGAAGCCCCGTTTGAAGTCGCGCTGACTCTCGTGCTGCGACAGCGACTCCTGGTGGTCGAAACCGAAAGCTGACTTGTCTTGTCGGTCTTTCTCCACACCGTATTCGCCTACAATATGCATCCTGTACGTTCCATGGCGTTACCAAATGATAACAAATAATAATGATAAATGATAAGGAAACTGTGGCTGAGGTAAATTATTCGACCACCAACGTAATTGATTTGCCCCACTCATCGGCTGAAGTTTATATAAATGCAAAAATATGAGAGAGAATTAGAATATGTGTTTGTACCGCCAAATCCTTTTTTGAAATCGCGCTGACTCTCGTGTTGCGCTGGTTGTTCCCGATATTCCCATCCCACTGCGCTCTTGTCTTTGCGGTCTTCCTGCACGCCGAATTTACCACCAAACCCCTTGCTATGATCTGAAAAGCATCACAAAAAATACACCTTCCACAGCGGCCAAGCCTTCTATCTATGCACATGATTCATAAAGCAATGCATGCGTTACGTCGATACAATTGTACGTACATCACGCCGCTGTATTTTTAAAGTCAATACACACCTCTTACATACATGTACGGCCAAGTATATGTATGCTTAAGACAACAATACAGCTACGTATATGCTTAGTCACATTCAATGTACCGCGCGTCATTTGTCGGCTTGCAAGTCGTTTATTTGTTTGCCCTACCAGTGGCCCGTTACAGCTTCGCAGTAAAATTCTTTTGCAGATCTGGCAACCCTTTTGCAAAATCTGGCAACCCTTTTGCAGATCTGGCAACCCTGTTGAAGAACGTGATCTGTCAACATATTATGCATCTGGCAACCATTTTGGGCAGTTGGCAAAAAGTAGTATATCTGGCAACCCTATCGCAGAGTTGGCAACCCTATGGCAGATCTGGCAACTCTTTTACCGCATAGATCTGACAACCCTTTTGCAGGTCTGGCAACCCTTTTGCGCATTTAGCAATCTGGCAACCCTTTTGCAGATCTGGCAACCCTTTTGCGCACTTAGCAATCTGGCAACCCTTTTGTAGATCTGGCAACCCTTTAACGCATCTCGCATTTTAGTCTCGTGTGCACTTTCGAGCGTGACAATTAGCAAACACTGGCTTGAAAACATGCGTCGTTTGGTTTCTGTGGCATTTAGTACTAAAAAATCGATTATCGATCGATTATTGGTGATCGGCTGATCAGATCAAAAATCGAAGGCCTTCCTGGCGACGTCGAGGGGATTAGCTCTTGAAAGAGCGCCGGATGGATGCTGTAGCTGCAAAATTGAGTGAGTGTAAGCGAATCTGCGCGCTTTTAGTACTAAAATATCGATTATCGATCGATTATTGGTGATCGGCTGATCAGATCAAAAATCGAAGACCTTCCAGCCGCCCTCGGGGTCATAAGCTTTCGAATGAGCTATTGGTGAACGCTGTAGCTGCAAAACTGAGCGAGTCTATAGCATTGCACACACACAGACATCAGCCCTATTTGTTAGTAGAGATGTCTGTCTGCACTCTGCATGTTGGCCACAGTGTAACTTTATACCTTTTTGACTCTCATGCTGCGCCAAAGCCTCGTGTTCTTCCCAACTGTGAGCTGATTTGTCTTGTCGATCTTGCTCCACTCCAAATTTGCCGCCAAACCCTTTTGAAAAGTCTGCAAAAAAAGAACGTTGCAAACGCATCACTCCACAGGTATGTACCGTATTTTTGGGTGTATATCCCCCCCATTGTATATCCCCCCCCCCCCAGTGTATAACCCCCCATTGGCAAAACATAAATTTTGCCCAGTGTATATCCCCCCTGGTGTATAACCCCCCATGTACTGGAAGGTACCTAGCCTACCTATGTAAGCTGGTCATAAGCTAGCTATAGCTACTCCTATACCAAGCTACTATGCCTATAAGCTTAGCTGAGCATGTTTTGTACTAGAATAACCCTGTTTTGACCGCAATTATGCCCTAAAACACATACTTTTGGCCTCAAAAACATGCCTCTACACACCTCTCAAAAACATAAATTTTGTCCCATGTATATCCCCCCCAGTGTATATCCCCCCCAGTGTATAACCCCCCATCAGACCTCTCAATTTTTGTATAGCCCCATGGGGCTATACACCCAAAAATACGGTATGTAGGTACATACATACATGATCACATGCCTGTATAACATGCGCGTACATACTCTTGTACAGTAGTAGTACACCAATCGTACGTACTGTAAATATTTTGTGTGTACATACAGTACATCATACTGATACAGATGCATAATCATGCAGCCATAATCACAACCTGGATTACAGGAGCATTAAACATATATGTACGCATGCACACGCAGTAAGTTACGGCTTTTTCAACTCAGCTGCCTTCACCATCTCTAGAGCGCCCTCCACTCTAACGAGTCGTGCATCGGCCCCCACGCGGACAAGAAAGACACGGCGCGCGCCCGTTCAAAACTTGGGAATAGCGATTATTCGGCAAGGTAAAGTTCTTGTGTCTTGTGTCTTCCTCTGTTATGTTCTGCTGACACCTCGTTGTTGACGCAGGGGTACGTTATTATGTGGAATTTTTTTTACAAATTGTAATCAACAAATGCAAACAGTGTATTTTTGCATACGATTGGTTCTTGCAGGAATGTTCTTGTGTTCGCAACGTAGCCTATGCCTAGCCTAAACCTAAGCCTAAGCCTAGCCTAAACCTAAGCCTAAGCCTAGCCTAAACCTAAGCCTAGCCTAGCAGTCAACACAAGACAAAATCGCGGCAAAAATTAGTTTGTATTTGTTGATTACAATTTGTAAAAAAATTCCACATAACGTACCCCTGCGTCAACAACCAGGTGTCAGCAGAACATAACAGAGGAAGACACAAGACACAAGACACAATAACTTTACCTACGTCGATTATTCGCCATGGAACGACAAGAACAACGCAGCGCAGACGCCGCTTTTTTTTCTCGACGTGTGGGGGCCGAACCACGGCTCTTTGCTGCGCGCGCAGGGCGCTTTTACCTTTTTGACTGTCGTGCTGTGCTAAATCCTCTTTGTGTTCCCAGCCGACGGCGCTCTTGTCCTGTCTATCCTTCTGAACACCGTATCTGCCACCGAAGCCAGTGGAATAATCCTTCTGGCTTTCGTGTTGCGAAAGACGCTCGTGATGCTCCCAGCCAACAGCGCTCTTGTCCACACGATCAGTCTGAACGCCGAATTTCCCGCCAAAGCCAGAACTGTAATCCTTCTGGGACGCGTGCTTCTCCGGCGCCGCGTGGTAGTCGAAGGTTTCCGCCGACTAAAAACACAAGAAACATACGTAAAACAGAAGAAACATACGTAAAAACACAAGAAACATACGTAGTTTGGTACAGAAATAGGTTTGGTTGAAATAATGAAAAGTGTCTACTCAAAACAAGTTTATAGGCGTAATTGAGAATTTTTCACAACGGACAAAACGGATGGGTCGGCAAAAACTTACAAGAGAACTCTTCACAACAGACGAAAACTACACACGCCGTTCTTATTTAAACCACACCCTATTGCATTCGATTCTCTCAGTGAACCGACCATACCAGAAGTGTCCTGGCTAGTGTGTGTGTGGTGGTATTTTACCCACTCAAGCTGGATTTATAGTCGGATTTTGCTGTGCGTATACATACTTGTGATTTCATTTTTGACTGGGTGACATATAATACCAAAACCAGTCAAACATAAAACTACGTCACAAGCATACGCACAGTAAAAAATCCGACTATAAATCCAGCTTCATGCTACATTAGGCCAATTTCAAATAAAAAACCTTCATAATCACCTTATCCTTTCGGTCAGTTTGTACACCGAATTTGCCCCCATATCCCTCGGAGGCTTTCGGCCCTTCTTGCAACTGTTTCTCCTTGAGTTTCGCATCACTCTCGATGGCTTCTCGTCTCAGAGCGTCCATGCTCACCGACCCCTGATGACCAGAGCCTTCGATGGTTTTCGAACCCCATCTCTGCTCTTTCTCTGATACGTCATTCTGTGAAAAAAAAGAAATGCGTACCTGCAGAAATAATAATAGGAAATAGGATCTATTTGATGCCACGTTCATAACCCTCCACTTGACCTACAACCCATTATCGTATTTCGATTTGTGTAGTTTCGGCTGGGGTTACAAACGCGACAATACGAAGATAGGTGTCGTTGCAATAAGAAAGAGTATCAAAGGACACCATCTAAAGTAAGACCAGAGTTCTTGGGACCCACGTATTATTTATCTCGAGAAGTACGCGACGTAGAGCAAAGCGGTCAAAACTTCCACGGATAACTTTAGCTCGCCTCTCCAATAAAAAAAAACCGTTTGATTCTATCTGCTCTCAGTGTCGAGATCTCGCCGATTTCCTTCAGCACTGAAATCGTGTCACCATTTGGCAGACGCTAAACCACGCAAACCACGACACCCCACGACCCTGTACGCCCGATGCCCATTTTTATTGTTTTCATCATGTATGCATATTTCTACCACTTTTGATTTTTCGGGCGTTTGCGAGGTTTAGAATTGCCCAATGGTCCACGCCCAATTTGCCGATTTTAGTACTGAAGGAAATCAGCGAGAATATTGACACTGAGAGCAGATAGAATCAAACGGTTTTTTTTATTGGAGAGGCGGGTGTTTTCGGTGAAAGTTCCGCTTTGCTCTACGTCGCGTAGTTCTCGAGATAAATAATACGTGGGTCCCAAGAACTCTGGTCTTACTTTAGAAGTTAGTGTGTCCCTGTGTCCTTGTGTCCCTGTCCCTACTGTGTCGCTGCTCCCATATGGTACACACCCGGCGCTACGCTAGATAGAACACAACTTGAACAGTCGCTATAAGGCATTTTATATTACAAAATTTAATCAAAGAATGCAAGTTGGGCTTTTTCAAAATAGGCTTAGGACGGGGCTCAGGCTTTAGGCTTTGGATGAGGCTTCTGAGGCTTAGGCTGGGCCCTCTGCATCCAATACCTAAGCCTCAGCCTAAGCCTAAAGCCTGAGTCCCGTCAAAAGCCTATTTTGAAAAAGCACAATTTGCATTATTTGATTACATTTTGTAAAACAAAATGCCTTGTAGCGACTGTTCAAGTTGTATTCAAGCGAAACGCCGAGTGTGTACCATATGGAGGCAGGGACACACTATCTTCTAGACGGTTCAAAAGACCCCCTTCACTACGTAAAAAACGACACTAAACGTATAAACGTATAAATTTTAGGCGACACCTTCGCTGAAACGCCAGGAAAAGTGTCGTTTTGTATGTACATACGTACATAATGAAGAGCGTCAATATTTTTTGACACTTTTTCTTATTTCAACGACACCTATTGGCTATTGAGGATAACGGAAGGGGAAAATGTCACTGAAGGAAATGGTCAGTTGGAGTCTAACCACAAAATCTGGGTCCGTGTCCCAGTCATCGTTTTCGTCGGAAATTTTCATCTGTTTTCCGACAGTCGCCTTCCACATTGACATCTTATTATTTGGGGAGACTTTCTGATCTGATCCCTCTGTCTGCTTGTTTCTCCTTTCCTTTGATGGTTGGTGCTGGTAGATGCTTCGTGATTCACCTTCTCTTCGCTTTTCTTTCACTAAATATAAAAATGAAAATAAAAAATAAATTCCATGCATGTAGGCCTATACTAAAATATTATAGAAGTACATGCAGGTTGAGCGCATTGAAAATGTTTTGAAAACAAACCAAGAAATGCAACTTGTGCAACAAATATATTTTCTTCGTTTATCGCGAGAAGGCAGAAGACTAGAGGTAATTATTATCACCAGGAGTAATATAAAAGGGGGAGTGACAAACGGCCGCTTCCATACAAACGGCTGATTTTCACACGCAAAGTTCGAAGCATTCCAGCGGTCGTAGAGAAATAAAACTGGCACCATTGAATGCGCCGATTCTTCTTCTTTCCAATGGTGTCAGCTTCGTTGAGGTCCGAGGACTCCTTCCATTTTATTTTTAGCGGGAAGTAGAGGCTACTTTTGAACCTCAATTTTTTCTCGGGGAATGCTCTGGATGGGTATCGCCAGATCTGGCGATGATCGCCAGATCTGGCGGTCACGCTGCTTTCGCAAACCAGCCAGCGTGTATCGCCAGATCTGACGATGATCGCCAGAAATGGCGATGATCGCCAGATCTGGCGATACATGCTGGCTGGTTTGCGAAAGCAGCGTGATCGCCAGATCTGGCGATACCCGTCCAGAGCATTCCCCGAGAAAAAATTGAGGTTCAAAAGTACCCTCTACTTCCCGCTAAAAATAAAATGGAAGGAGTCCTCGGACCTCAACGAAGCTGACACCATTGGAAAGAAGAAGAATCGGCGCGTTCAATGGTGCCAGTTTTATTTCTCTACGACCGCTGGAATGCTTCGAACTTTGCGTGTGAAAATCAGCCGTTTGTATGGAAGCGGCCGTTTGTCACTCCCCCTTTTATATTACTCCTGTTATCACTGATCTGTCAGTAGGAAACTGATTACATATCGATTTCGACTGAGTTTAGTAGTGTCTCGCTCTCGAATTATCACGACTGCAGCGGCAGTGCAGGTTCCTAGCGTTGAAATGCATAATTACAACAGCCACTTCTCCGACTGCTATTATCTCTGTGTTGAATGAGGCCGGAAGCTTTCTAAGCACAAGAAACCAGCACCAACCTTTTCTTTCGCTTCCTTCGATTTGCTATTGCTGTATTTTTATACAAGTTGAGTTGTCATTTGAATGTGGCGCGCAAGGTCACTATGCTACGGGAATGGGAGCGGATCAGCTTCCATTGTATCAATTCCTGCAATTCGAGACTTTGATGCTTCGGTTTGCTATGAAGACGACGAGCCCGAATGAGTTATACAGGGTGTTCCATAATATACTCACCGGCTCTTGTGTCTCTATCTCCACAGTGGGGTGTCATTTTCTAATGCGGTCTTTTGCAATTTGTAGCCAAGGCTTCAAAGTTTATGCACGCAAAATTTCAACTTTCTAGGCCAACAGGAAGTGGCTCAAAACAACTCAGAAAGGCTGACCTCAGAAATCAAGGATTTGCCTTATATTGTACCACAATAAAAGAGCATATTCTACCATCGAAAAGCAAATACATCTTCAAATCCTGTTCAATATCCCATGAAAGACGCAGCAGAACCAAATTTACTGCGCTATTGTGAAGAAAATTGAAGAAATTCATCCGTGGAGTGCTAACTTCGGCCTTAAAACCCGGGTTTAGCCCCATAGTGAAAAAAACGTAAATTTTTGGGTCCGAATGTTTGAGCTTCCATAACTTCCTCGGTAGAAGGACTACAGGGCTGAAATTTTGCCTGCACCATTTTAGAAGCCTTAGCTACCAAATGTAAAAGAGCGTACTGAAATCGAATGCTCCGTTGATGAATGAGAGGCACAAACATCCGGTGAGTTTATTATGGAACACTCTATAGTTGGAGTTGGAGGCTATCTGAAAGAATAAGAGACACAGCCTGCTGCCGACGCTCAATAACAACTCAACTCGTGATCGTGTGAGTCGTGTTCGTGAGTAGGCCTCAACAGCAGTTTTGTTCTTCGTATTTTTCACGGTCATGAGGCACACCGTGACTACAGCGTTCGTCCTGCAGGTACTGTTTGGTTCCGGCCTGCTAATCGGCTTCATGCTTGGCGCAGTTGCTGTGTTATACTATTTACCCGATAAAATGGGGAAATCATCAAAAGATATGGGAGAACAAGCACCTTCTGACAGCCGGCAACAGATTGCTGCAACCATTAGGCAATTACCAACGCTGAAACAGCTGGCGATTCGACATCGCAGCGACGATATCGCCGAATTTTATCGACCGCAGTATTTCGAGGCATACGCCCGCCAGATTGGCGATCGACTAAGGAGCGAACGCTTCACAGTGATGGAGATAGGAACACGAAGCGGCAACTCAGTCCGCATGTGGCGCACATTCTATCCAAACGCCCATTTTGTCGGTCTGGACAAGAGACCCAAGGATACCTTCGTCAACGATACCAACGTCTCCATTTACACAGGTCTGTGGTCTTTCTTTACGGTACACATAACTGACATGCTTTTTTCAATAAATTATATGACTCTTTGCTTTTTGGCCAAAAAGCGTAGAAGTAACCAATTTTACAGGACTTCAGCAGAATGAGACAATTTTGGAGGAGATCTGCAGACGACATCCGGATATTCGACTGGTTGTCGACGATGGATCCCATCAGCCAGTTCACATCATCCGTACTTTTAACGCCCTATTTCCTTGCTTGCTACCGGACAGCTACTACGTGATCGAGGACGCTTACGAGTGGTTCTTCAAACGCTCCGAACGCTGTTCAGGCCTGCATAACGCCACGTTCTTTCATCGACTACTGGAAGCAGTGAACAATCCTCATTCACGCTTTCGATGCCCCTCCAAACGCGTCAATCCACGCTTGGAAGGCCAGATTTTTAGCGTCACCTTTTACGACAGCATTATTTTCGTGTACAAGAAAAATAACATGCGACCGTACCGCCGAAAATTCCAACCACGTCCAGACAATGAAGAGGATATCGATTATTGATTGATCTGCCCTTGTTGCTGCGCCATCGTTGAATCAAAGAATCTGAAGATATTTATACATCGATATAGGAGTAGATTCGAGGTGGCACTACGCACTGTATCTTTTCTTTACCTCCATCATGTGAAATCCACGTGTACTGTGTAGTATAATATAGGTTCGACCTGAACTCGAACTCGAACTCGAAAAACCTTAATTTTTTAGTGAACCTGAACTCGAACTTGAACTCAAATGGGAAATTTTTGAGAACCTGAACTTGAACTCGAACTCAAATTCATCAAAAAAATTAATTAAGGTTCTCAGAATTAAGGTTCAATTAAGGTTCATTCAGGTTCAATAAGGTTTTATTGAGGTCCATTCAAGTTTTTTGTGTGCCTATGGAAATATTGTAAGAAAATTCACCACCCTTCAGCTATAAATTTAAGCCAGAAAGGACGAATTGGCACCTTGGGCATACAAAAGTAATGAAAAATTGCAAAAGTGATGAGCAAAGTGCTAGACAAGAAGTATTTTTCCAATTTCCACATATAAATATTGTACAGAAATTGAACCTGAACTCGAACTTGAACTCGAAAAAACCCTAATTTTTTGGTGAACCTGAACTCGAACTCGAACTCAAATTGAAATGCTGAACCTGAACTCGAACTTGAACTCGAATTGTCTAAAATTTTGAACCTATATTATACTAGTACTGTGTACTTATGCAGTTACTGTCTTTTCTCCAGTTACCCTAGTACATAGTTTCCCGCCGTCACCGTCACAATATCCACTTTGTCATTTCATGTTGTTTGGGCCCGAAGAAACCTGTTCCAGCAAATTGGAGCACTTCAATCTTATACTGCCCCGGTCACATCTTTTCTTTCTTTCATAATTTGAGCGACATTCATTCAGGACAGAAGAATCGGAAATCTTCGCATTATGTCACAAAATTCCTCGTTCTACACTATCCTTCCAGGTCCAATTCACGGCGAATTGGAGATTCCACCGTCGAAATCTCACACCTTGCGCGCCATTCTGTTCTCGCTGTTTGCTGATGGGAAATGCACCATTCGCAAATATCTCCACTCTCCAGATGCCGAAGCGATGCTGAATGCCATTGCTCAATACGGTGCCAAAATCGAACGATTTCCCGATCGATTAGAAATTATCGGAGTCGGCGGAATTAGCGGGCTGAAATCCGCGGAAAACGTGATCGACGCTGGAAATTCCGGTCAGGTGCTGCGATTCATCGGTGCCGTGGCAGCTCTGCTACCGACTTATACAGTAATCACTGGGGATTGGTCGATTCGGCATAACCGACCAGTAAAACCCATGCTTGACGCCTTGAAAGAGCTCGGTTCGTTTGCTGTTTCTACTCGGCTAGATGGAAACGCTCCGATTGTCATCCGTGGACCACTGAAGCAGGGTGACAGGTCGGCAAAGATGGATGGAACAGACTCACAACCGGTCTCAGGTAAAAAGGGTAAAGGATAAATTCAGCTAAGGTATGTCTGAGGGTTTTGTTTGAACGTGTCTTTGTTGAGGTATTTTCAAAGCGACTGACTATTTATTGTCCAAACAGCTAAGGTTCGTTCGTTCAAAGGCGAAGCATTTTGTTTGTATTGTACATAGGCTTGCTTATTGCCACCAGTTTCGCACACGGAGCAACATCTCTGGAAGTGGAGAACCCTGGCGAAACTCCATGGATCGACCTGACATTGGACTGGCTACGTCGTTTTCAACTTCCCTGCCAGAAAAATGCCGATTACACCCGCTACACAGTTGAAGGAGGCAGGGAAAAGCTGGCCCCGTTTGAGTACACTGTCCCAGGTGACTTCAGTTCTTGCGCCTACCCAATGGTTGCGGCTTTACTCACCGACTCGGAGCTGAAGTTAACCAACGTGAACATGAACGACGTTCAGGGCGATCGGGAGCTGGTCAACGTCCTGATATCCATGGGAGCAAAAATCGATATCGACAGCTCTGATCGAAGTCTGTTCGTTCGAAAGGGCTCTCTACTGATCGGCAAGGAAATCGACATCAACGCTTTCATCGATGCGATCACGATTCTGGCGGTCGTCGGTTGCTTCGCGGAAGGTGAAACAAAATTGGTAAATGCCAGTGTCGCCCGTAAGAAGGAGTGCGATCGCATCCACTGCATCACCAAAGAGCTAACAAAAATGGGCGCCGATATCAGGGAGTTGGAGGATGGGTTAATCGTGAGGAAATCGGCGTTAAAGGGATGCGGGAACTTGGAAACGTATCACGATCACCGGATGGTACTCTCCCTATCGATTGCGGCTCTAGCAGCTGAAGGAGAGAGTCGCATATTGGGCGTGGAATGCGTCAAGAAGACGTATCCGAATTTTTACGAGCACATGAAGCAAATTGGGGCAAGGATTAGCAAAAGTGCTTAGGAGAGTATGTACAGTATGTATGTATGCGCTGTTTGTTGATAAAAATACAGTATGTACAATAGGTCCTGGTGATGAGAACTGATGATGGCAGAGACTCGTAAGGAAAGTAATTGATTGAAAGCCCGTTTGACACAAGTTTGGCCAGGAATGTTTGGCTACAGCCAAGCCAGGAAGTAAGAACATAAGTACAGTTTGCAGTTTCGGACGGGACCCTTGCGATTGCTTTGCAGCAATACGACATGAAACGTGTACGTACAGTAAAAAATTATGGTCTCCCACCCGCTAATCAAGTCAGCATTGTTCCAGATTTGTGCAACTTTTATTCCTGTGTACGTACATGGGTTCGCGGTCACTTCGTTGCGGATTTTTCCGTTGCGGACATTTCGTTGCGGACCTTTCGTTGCCGCGGTCCTTTCGTGTGCGAGAACTTTCGTTGCGGTCACTTCGTTGCCGGTCATTTCGTTGCCGGTCTAGTTTTGGTCATTTCGTAGCGAGTACTTTCGTTGCCGTTCATTTCGTTGCGATATTTACCTAAGCCTAAGCCTAGCCTGCAACGAAGTGAATGGCAACGAAAGTACTCGCTACGAAATGACCAAAACTAGACCGGCAACGAAATGACCGGCAACGAAAATACCCGCAACGAAAGTTCTGCAACGAAAGGACCGGGGGACGGCGGCAACGAAATGTCCGCAGCGAAAAAAACCGCAACGAAGTGACCGCAACGAAAGTTCTCGCAACGAAAGGACTGTGGCAACGAAAGGTCCGCAACGAAATGTCCGCAACGAAGTGACCGGCAACGAAGTGACCGTATCCCCGTACATGTGTACATAGCGCCAAATATATGTAAGCCTACGATGTTAAATGTACCGCACACAAAAGACAATCTTTGGCATGAATGAAGAGACGGAAACTCCAATCCCAGCAGGCAGATTTGAGTATATCAGTGTTCCATGGCAATGGCATACAAAAAATTGGTTTTGCGGTCACGTCCACTTCTGCTTCTGCTAAGTGCTAAGCGAACTCATATCTACTGTGCTGAAGGACGGTGAAAGATATTATGGGAAAGATACAGCTAAAAATCTTTGCTAATACTGATAGTATCATCATTGACACTCCACATACTGAGAATATTTGTGTGGAAAATCTGCAGCCGAGTTTCGTCAAGTATGTACTGGAAGAAGAAGTGATCAAAACTAAATTTCAACAGACAGAGGACGGCAAAATGCCTGATATGCTGTTTATCAATGAAGGCGGAAATCGAATTCCACTGAAAAGCGTAGAATCGTATCAGTGGGCGATGGAAGTAGCCAAACGACAGGAGGACGTTCTTTACGTCATCGTGAAGTCGAAATGGATCCAAAAATGATTATCGTCAGATTATTGACACTTGGCGTCTCATTTTCAAATGAATCTACAGACGATGAACATCACTAATTTTTTTTAGAGCTGGCAATAGAAAAATAACTTTGCTAAACCTCTCAACTATCAACTCTTCTCAAACTCCGCCGCTGACACAAACAACCTGCGGAATTCGAATAACAATAATACCTACGTAAGCAGTCGTGGAAGTTTGAGCAGACGGCAACTTCTTGACAATGACAAAACAAACAAACAGGGCGTGTGTTGTGTACTGTTCTGTTATCCGCAATTAAGCGCTGCACACAATAAATACCAACCGGATTCAAAATCCTCGGTGACCTCAAATTTCGGCATAAAAGTAGGACGCCTTTCTCGGCCCCTCAAAAATTCCCACCAAAGTGTTAGCTTATTATTGGCTGTGTTGAGCTATACATACAATTATACTAAATAGCTAGAAACAAAATATATAGGCCTATCGCATAAAAAATATGAATTTAATTTTTTCATCGATCTGGCTCTTGGTGCTACTATCTGCTCATGGCGTTATATCGGTAAGCTTTTTGGTTCTTGGAATTTTTTGATATTAAAAAGGAGAGTGATTATTGCCGAAAGGTTGGGAGTGGGGATAGGATACTGTATGAATTACTATTGAAGCAAAATCGACGTTTCCTGCAAGAAGACACGTGTCCTCAAATGGTCGGCTGCATCAATGAATTTGAGCGTCAAATGGCCCAGTGCGAATCGAACGAGGAGCGAAGGCAAGGAGGGCGGCAACGCATGAACCGATTGGCTGAAATCGCCAGAACAGAGTGCGGCGTGGATCTGATGCAAGCTCGACAGAGCAAACGACAAGCGCAACTGGCCAGAAGACAGTTCATGAGCAACTGCACCAGGGAGGCGCCCATCGCCACGCCATCTACAGAAGTAATGGAGAAACAAATGTGCGATGTGTAACACAGGTCCGAAGAATGTAAACAAAGCCTTATTCGGTTATTGTAGACATTCTGCGCGGGCCGCCAACCGCCCTCCACTATGAATACGCGTCAATGCGTGCGACAAGCATCCAGATGTCGCCAGGAGTGCATGCAATTCAAGCGAGGCTGCATCAGAGCTGCAGTGTACGTAAGCTGCCACCGTCCATAGCATATTTTTGGGTGTATAGCCCCACTCAACTAAGCTTACAGGCATAATAGCATGGTGTAGGAGTAGCTATAGCTAGCTTATGACCAGCATAGGTAAGGTTAGGTACCTTCCACTACATGGGGGTTATGTTATACACCAGGGGGGATATGCATAGGACCAAGAGCCCATACCGTTAGAGAGTGCGACACAAGGCTTTAGTACTGAGAAATCGGGCAGCAAAGC
>JASAMW010006487.1:0-32196 GCA_030247985.1 Epsilonema sp. ZAB3_2
ATCTGGAGGAAGCCAACGCCCTGCCACCACCATTCAACCTCGTACATTGGGCTTTGTCCTGGATATATTGCATTCGCTTAGTGATATGTGGCGAACGAAAACTGCGCTTTACATGGCCGATCTCTCTATTTGGAGCCGATTGCGCAAACAAAGGAAGACAAGAACAACTACCAAGGACTCATGCGTTTGCTATTCTATCGCTTTCAGTGTAAACACTTCCGCAAATGGACCAGTGCCACCGAAATCAAGAAAGACGTAAAGTGGAATGCCTGCGACTGTCAGTCAGTAATTTACGTTTGGGTGTGCTATCTACGTAGATGCATATGTGTCGTAGCGGGTATTAGGATATAGCGGGATGCGGCATCCCGCTAGCGGGATCTGGAATCCCACTTCCAGCTAGCGGGTATTGGCATGTCTGTGAGATTCCGCAAACCGCTAGCTGATTCCGGAATCCTGATTTTGACCTTAGTTTTGTGTAATATTTTTTTGACACCTCGGCACGCAAACGCTGATTTTAAGACGTTTATTGTTCAGACAAGTTAGTTCTCAAAACAAACGATTATATTTCTTTATGCGCAGTGGTAAAACAAGTAGGCAATGCACTGAACTGATTCGTACTAATGAAATGATGCTACTTCGGGTTTTTGCTTGCTTCGCCTCTGTAACAGTTTGAAGAGCAAGTCAATTCATTCCTGAAACAGGGGCACTGCTTTGAGCGACAAGACTTGCTCGGGCATTTGCACAGCGATTTGTTGGATAGGTCGTTTCTGAACAATAAGCTTTCATGTGCGTGATGTCTTGGTCCGGAATCTCCAACTTTTTTGTTAGCTCCAATGACCTTGTGAAGTTGCTCGCAAAGAAACGAAGATGCTATTTTACCCTGCTCTGTTCCCAACCAAATCTTCCCTCCTTCTTTCCTGATAACCTCTGGGTGTGGGTCTGATAACCTTTCCTTCTTGTGGTCTTCTTTCCTGATAATCTCTTGGTTTGTGTGGGTGTGTGTCGTAGTGTATTGTCTGGCTGATCTAAGTTGGCAGTGTACATAAGTGACTGGTCAACCCCGCGTGCGACGCTTAGTAGTTCTTGGTCACTTCTTTGTCAGAGACATTCAGAGACATTTAGTAGCAGCGTAGTTGCGAGGACAAGCGTCGGACAGCGGTCAACAAGATCGATTTTCCTTTACTACGTACGTAACTGCCAACTCAGGTCAGCCATACAGTACTCTATGCTGGCTGATGTCGGCTGGCTCATCACTGTGTCCGGCAATGTACATAACTGCCCGGCGCGTGCTTGGTTGGTGTCGATAAAATAAATACATGTCTACGAAAATGCCATAACCCGCTAGCGTAATATGGAATTCCACTTCCTGCTAGCTGTATTTGGCATGCCTCATCCCGCTAGTGGGATGCCGCATCCCGCTAAATCCAACAACCCGCTACGACATATACTGTATATTGGTGGCACGGCCAGGCTGAGACAACGTACAGCTATATGCCTACTATTTTTTCGCAGGATTCGGTGAAGTCCATGAAGTGCTTTGGGTTACTCGCTTTCTCCGAGAAGAAGCAAGACTGATATACACTTTCGGCATGCGTAAATCTAACAGTTTCTGTCCTGCCCTGATGCCGCTGGCGATTTCGATGGTTTGTTTGTACTGTTTCTGACAAAGTATAGCCTATGCCGGCCACAATAAATAATTGACAATTATAGATTCTCTGCACTGTAAAAAAGCTTTATGTCGACGCTTTCATTCATAAGCACCCATCCACAGCAGTACCTAAAAAAATTTTTATTATTCATTCTTTTTGTCACTGGAAGGCGAGGTAGAAGTAGTAGTTGCAGTGGCAGTCACTCCACTGGTGGTCATTTGGCCGGTTGTTTGCTTCTTCGGCGCCTCTGCTTTCTGTCTCTGCCGCTGCTCATCTTCTTCTGTCGCCCTCTTGCTTGCTTCTTTCGTCCGAGCTACAGGCTCATGAGGTGTCTCCACATGATGCGACTTGATCTCATCGATGGTCATTGCTTCCTGCTGCTGGGCTGTGAGTGGCGTAAGTTTAGTAGTGGGTGAGGGTGGTTCTGTGTGCATGGTGGTGAGTTCCGTTTCCGTGTAGGGGTATGCGTCTCCTGTGCGTGTGTTTAAAGTTGTCGGCGTGGTGAGTAGATCCGATATAAGCAGCTCTGGCGTTTTGACATCCTCTGTGTGAACGACTGTTGTGGTTACATCACCCCTCGCTGTCGGAAAGTTAGTAGTCTCATGTTCGCCATCCTCCGGATAGAAGTAGCACACCATCTTCGCAGCCAATTCCTTCACCTTGTGCGGCACTCTGCAATACGAACCTTTGGTTCATACAGCTGTACGTACGTATGCCTGATGCAACACACGTACGATTACCGTAGTGATGTGTGCGTGCAGTCTACGACGGTGTTGTACCCCCGAGGGATATGCAAAGCGCTCACCCTCCTTTGAAGAAAGCAGCTCCAACGGCGAAACAGCAAATCAAAAAGAAAACCGTGGGGAAAATAGGCACTGTGCGCCCACCAGTATGTTCTGAAATGAAACAGAACGTAGGAGTCAAACAAAAGCACAACTATAGTACACTCCACTCTATACGGCGCAAGGAACAATATTTCAACGTATAGCCCACCTATCTCGCAGATCTTTCCCGAGTACCAGACCTCGCAATGGCATACGAGTCGCTGGAGTGTGATGTTGCAGATGGAGAACCCCGATTGGGAATTACACGGATCGTCTTCACAGCCCAACACTTCTGAAAACGTTTCAGACAGACGTTATCATCTGCATCTGCATGCACGGACACAAAGTAACACTTTTGCCTAATCACATACAATAGTTGACATCTTCATGTTCATACGTATAGGAATGACTGAGGATCGCTCAGTCTCAGTGCCCAGCTGACAGATGAAGATCCACCGGTCTTCTGATTTCCACACAGCTTCTATTAGCAATTGCCCATTTGGTTGAATCACAAAGCGACTGGACGAGCACAAACATTATTTAAAAGGCAATATAAATGCAGACCATTTGATTTTATGCTCGTACCTGTTTCGCTCCGTGCGATCCACTTCTTGTCCTTCTGGGCCAGGCGGTAGAGTGAGTGTTGTGGTAGAGTTAGTTGAGCCAGTAGTAACGGTGATGTTGGATGGGTTAGTAGTCGGTCTAGAGGTGGTTTCGGGCGTTGCGACGGCGGTGGGCATGGGAGAGGGTTTTATGAACCAACGGACCCTTTGCCTGTCTGCGTCTGTAGTGCTAGACCGATCCAACAAAGAACAGTTCAGAAGCGCCATATCGCCGTGGTAGAAGCACGCAGCATCATTCGTCTTGCAAATCTCTAAACAGCCTAAACTTGAGCACAGAAAATACAATGACGAGCATCCGTCTGATTCTCTTACTGGTAAAACAAGGAGAAATGAACAGGATTGGCAACATCCACGCAAAAGGAGGGAAAAAATGCGACGACATTTCCAGGAAAAAATGTAGTGGACAACTGTAGAACAATAAGAAAGCAGCTAAGCAGGACTACAGGAGAAACAGAGAGCAGCTACGCGACCATCCGAGACCAACAAGAAAATGACGAATGCTTATCCACCCTTGCGGCAACATTGCTAGGCAAGGACTCCTATAAGTTTTCAAGGTGTCTATGATTGGTAGGCTGGTAATATAGAGTGTATATGTAGGCCTACATATACACTCTATAGCTGGTAAGAAATAGAAATAGCGATGATTAGGAATTGATTAGAGTAATTTGATCAAACATGGACAATTTTAGGCTCTATTCTAACTTACGCGTTTTTGTGCTGCGTGGCAAAAAAAGGAAAAAGGAAAAGAAAAAGAAGAACCGATTTCGTTCGGGTATGATGGACGGTCGATGTCTCATTGAAATAATCCCAGTAAAGGGAATTCCTGTAATTCCTTCTGCCTCAAAAAGACCCCTCGATAAGGCGCAGGATGCACCCCAGGCTGCCAAGAAAGTTGCTGGATTTGGGGTATGTGCGTACAATGAATGAACAATGAGGGCTAGTGAATACTTACGTAGGAGAGCACCGTATAGAAGTTACTGTGTCCCTGTGTCCCTGCCCCAATACGGTACAAACCCAGCGTTACACGCTGGCTGGGAATACTTGAACAGTCGCTACGGGGCAGTTTGTTTAATAAAATGTAATCAAGGAAAGCAAGTTGTGCTTTTTCAAAATAGGATTAGGATGAAGGCTTTGGCTTAGGTATTGGATGCAGAGGAGTAGGCCTCAGCCTAAGCCTAAAGCCTAAGTCCCGTCATAAGCCTATTTTTAAAAAAATACAACTTGCTTTCTTTGATTACATTTTGTAAACGAAATGCCCCGAAGCGACTGTTCAAGTATTCCTAGCGTGTAACGCCGGTTGTATTGTGTACCGTATGGGGGCAGGGACACAGGGACACAGTAACTTCCAGACGGTAGGAGACCCTTCTTGTGGTTTACGTGCTGTTCGTTCTCTGATTTTATGAAGGCTTATTATAACGTACAGTCTACAGTGTGTACGAACCTAAATGGTGCCAGAGGTATAAGAAGAGCGCCTTCATCACTGTGAACGTATGTAATGTTCGTTTACTATTTGGTGTTTATAGACGCCGCTATCAGTTTTTTCTTCTTCTGCATCATCAGCATCTGCCGGAAACGTTGGCTCTCTGGGTAAAGCAGCGGTGCCGCAGACGCGTGTAGTGTACATGCGGTGGCTGCCGTCTGACATGAAGAAGCAGGAGTTATTGCAGCTATGCTCTGCTTTCGGCAGCGTGGTCGCTGCCAAACTGCGTGGTGGCTCTCAAGCCGAAGTAAGTGGGTATCAAGCAGATGATCCACGTTCAACCCATGATTTAGATTAGCCGCACGAGGGACATCACGTGGTCGGCGTCCCGAAGCGAACATACCATACGTTTTTTATTACGGTACGGCGCTTCGCCGTCCTCGTTTTACTATGTACGTAACGTACCGTAATAAAAAGCGTATGTTCGCTTCGGGACGCCGACCACGTAATGTCCCTCGTGCGGCAAATCTAAATCATGGGTCTAACGACGGTTTTATTTGCAGGCAAATGTTGAGTTCAAGACGCGAGAGGATGCCCAGAAGTTTCTGTCTCAGTATACGTCGAAGCCGAGGCTGTACAAAGCTGTGTGTAACTATTCCGAAAAACTTCAAACGGTCCAGCAGACGAACACAGGCAGGAAGAAACAGGCTGCAAATCGGCAAGCCCCTTCCGTAACGAGCTGCAGTTCTACCGTTGCAAGCAACAACAGCGACACCCCCACGGTTGCTGCTTCCAAAGCTAAGACCACGACAGAACCTGTTTCGTCAGCGAAAGTGCCTCGTACTTCCACTGCGCAAGCAGCGAAAAGGGCGACTGCTGGAAAGGCGTCACGTGTTGTCTACATGCGCAACTTACCAGCTGATATGACACTGGAGGAACTGGCGACCTTGTGCTCTGCTCTCGGCCCAGTAATCAATGTCGCCTTCATTAGAGGAGGACGCTCGCCTTCGCCAACTCATAGCCAAGGGGTTAGTTGAGTGAGATATCATCATATTACTTGGCTACATGTGCTGGATGGGCATCTCTCACGAATATCTCATGCTGAAGGCTTGTATGTGCATGTATGAACTATGTGTACGTTCGGTGTGCGCTCTGTTTGATCAGCAGGTGTTTGGTTGGTGTTGTAGGCTTTGGTGGAATTCGAGAGTATAGTGGACGCGAAAGCTTTTGTGGCCAGCGACTGCTGCAGTTTGGAGCCGAGATTGCAGCGTGCCTATTGCGCGTTTTCCAACTATCAGAAGCTGACGTTCCGGCCACCAAGCTTCCTCTGGAAGCAAGCGTCGTCTAGTCAGCTAACAACCTCGTCGGTGCCACTCCCCGACTCTACCGTACCTGATGAACAGCTTTCCGCTCCTCAAACAGGTACCTATCTATGTTCTTTGATCAGTGAGATTTTACGCTAAGTTTCGAAGTAGCGAGAGGCTTTCAATTGGTAGGCGTGAACAGATTCATAGTATAAATTTGGTCCTATTTTTAAACGCGAGGCTAAAAACCTTTCTGCGACTTCGAAAATCTGCGCATTCGTGTTGGACTGACTAGTGTTGTATCTGTATCTGGGTAGGGCGTGTCGTCATGTGTACCTTTCTTGCAGCATCTAAGGGAAAGCAGAGAATGATGCGATGCGAGTTGTGCAATTTGCGAATTTTGTACACGGACGAAAACTTGCAAGCTCACCTGTCAAGTCCAGCTCACAACCACATGCAGTCCTTGCACGCCTTTGGCTTGTGGCCAGGTAAGATGCCGAGTGTAATTTTTCTGACGTTATGTTGTATGTACATATTTTGTGTCGCTGAACTGAATTCGCAGCGATAAGCTTATACTGTACATACTTATGAGTGGTTACTTGAGAGAAGGGTCCTCGTCCAGTTCTTGTTTGTGGGTGCGTGTGTGTACTTTCACAGTGATGTAGGGTTGTCGGGTTTGTAGGCGACGACAAGTGTAAGGCGCAGTTGTACTGTGCGCAAGATGCGGAGGAGGTGAAGAAGAGTGCTGGGCGTTTCTACGAGTTTCTGGGCACTGACGGCAGCATTCGCTGCATTCCCTGTGACGCCAGACTCAGCGACGCCACTCAGCTGCTCGTTCACCAAATGCAACACGGGCACAACGCCAATCTGTTCAGTCAAAATATTGCACAGTCAGTGCCTAAAGTCCTCTACTGTGAGGTGTGTGCGTAGCTAGGTTACATAATACATTTTTGGTACGACATACTTTTTGGTCAACGAAAGAGCATATACAAACATTGAAATATGCGCTACTTGCTTAGGTTTGCGACGTGGTATATGGGAAGGTATTTTCAAACCAAGCAACAACATTCATTAAAGAACACAGCAATTCGGCGGGCCATCAAGAGGTATGGATGTAGGTACTGTACTTATACAGCACTGTAATGTGCTCGCATGCATTGAATGTTTTGATATTTCTGTATGTATGTATGGTGCTTGAGAGGAAGAGGTGGATGGTTCTGTTGTTGCATATTGCAGAAGGCGGTCGATGCGCGTATACTGGAATTGGCGAAGAACAGGGCGCTGAAAGAGCTAGAAGAGAAGGCGAAGCAACCTCATATCACTGTGAAGGATGCATTGGAAGAGAACGCTCGTTACATGATGACATTGCAGGTTTTCCTCCGCTCTCAAGTTGCAGAGCAGAGTTGTGGTAGTGCGGGCTAATTCGGGCCAGGAGTAATTTATTCGGCCTTTCTTCTGTTGCGAAGGTTGGAAACGCCGAATGTATTATCAAAGTGATCCTACCTCGCACTTTCATTTGTCTGAAGCGTTGCGAATGGGCTGAATTACCCCGCACTATCATCGGAGCTGTTGTATTGATGTCCTACCTTCGGGTAGGGTAACGTGTTAAAGTGCGCAGCCCGCTCAAGAGTTGAGATTGGCCCGCCACGCGGCGAGTCGGAGAAACAGCGCTTCAGTACTGAATTACTCTTTTCATCAAGTTGGAATGCCATAGAGGCCAAATCAAGTCAAACTCCAATCAAATATATACCCCCTCTCTCCTTCCTTCATTTGGGGTCCCCCTTAACCCCCCCCCCCCCATCCCAAAAAACCTCTACAAAAATAAAGTTTTGGCCCCCACAAAAAACACAAGCCCACCCAACCCTCCCCTCCCACCCCCCCCCCCCACCCACCCTTCTCCACCCCCCCCCCCACAAAAAAACAACCCCCCCCCCCACCCCAAACACAAAAAAAACCCCACAAAACCCCCAAAAAAAAAAAAAAAAAAAAGATGGGGCCGCATAAAAAAAGTCGGGGTCGAGGAACCGAAAAATATCGCAATATTACGTTCCCGATTCGCTAAAACGCTGGTAAGTACATTTATTACACGCACATGCAACAGGGAACAAAAGTTATTCTTTGAAACGCTTATGTATGGAGAAGGGCATCTGGCTTGGGCTTGAACTGCGCGCCATTGAATAATACGCCGGAATTTTCGACGTCCGCAACGTCGAGACGACGATGACTATCGTGATGTTTGCGTAATTTACAACTTACCGCCACAAAAGAAAATGAGAAGCGAAGAAGGACAAAGGGCCCACTCAGAAAGTGAATGCAGCTCTCTTGATGCTCTGCCTCTTCGTCTGCACGGAGAACAATGAAAGGAATGCATGAAAAACATCACAGAAATGTACAGAAATAAGCAATAGGTAAAAATACGTGAGAAATAATTGACCGCTTTCTTCGCTTCTTGCTGTTGACAAACACGTACCGTACGTACGTATTTTGTCGCTCTGCTGCTCCCGGTACCGGTGGGCTCTTCATCTAACGAAGATAATTCTGGAACTTTCTTTCGTCGTACTCCACTTTGGACTTGACTTTCTGCATTCCATCGGAAAGTGATTTTGGTCAGGCGATCAAAATTCCTGTGATAGAACAACTGCATTATCAAGTGATTGAAGAATTTGGGGCGGCTGCTGCGAAATACGAAACAAAGTTCGTGTAATGAAAGCATTGTATTGTATTGCGCTTTGTTGTATGTTTGCCCATACAAGGAGACGTTTACGTTGGCTTTTGTATCTTTAGAACAAGGATGTCTGGCCGTAGAAAACAGAATCTTCCACCAGTATCGCAAGGATCAGACGACGAAATCTCGATTCTGTTTCCTTCTTCACATGAGCGTCCCGAGAGCTCAAAAGGTGAGAAATGCTTGCTTCGACTATTCAATACTTGCGATATGTTTGTGAGGTCACACTTTTCCCATGTTAGGCTATTTGGTTCTACTTGTTTTACAATACCGAAAGTAGTGTAGGTGAATTATTTCGTATCTGTATCATCTCGGTTTTGGCACAGATTATTATCGCAACCGACATTGTTGCTGTGTGGCTGGCTGTGAATCGACATCATTGGACAAGGGGCGCGCAATGTTCAGAATACCCCTGGCCCCTGAGCGACGATCAGCTTGGTGTTCTGCCCTGGGTATTTCTGAAGACTCCGACTGCACTGGCGAGCGAGTGTGCGATCTACACTTTTCAAATGACGCCATTGGACCTCACAATTACTTGTCGCGATCTGCATTGCCACAGGTACTAAGTCTCCGGGGATTTTAGTGTGTATCCATTGAGAGAAACTTTTCTAATAACCATTAGGTACTGCGTTTCGGTTCGATTCCCTGGCACATCTGGTAATTGATAAGGTCACAAATAAATTTCGCGGACACGTAATAGCGCTTTTTTGCCAAGTTTGCTTATTTTTAGGCAAATTTTGTAAAAAAAATAAAAGCTGCCTGCCCTCGATTTCGGCCCTTTCTACGAGTTTTCAGAAAGTTAGGACAGGCGGTATTTATTATTCAGCTTCGTAGCTAAAAAATTTGCATAAAAAAGAAAGCAAACAAAAAACAAAAAGCGCTACTACGTGTCCGCGAAACTTATTTGCGACCTTATCAATATTCCTTCTCGATTATCTTTTCGCTTTTTCTTTTGTCGTTATTACAAAATTTGCGTATTTGCACACAGACGGTTCACAACGTTGAAAAATGATTGAGCTAAAAATTGGGGCAAACAGTTGAGAAAAGCCCGTCGTGCTATTGAGTACGCCCAATCTTAGCCTTTATTTATTAGCTAGGAGGAGTAAGTATTCGTTGCTTTGTTTATTAGCCGCCGCCCTTTCGCCGTTCGTCGCCTCCAAAGCGAGTCAGCGTTTGCCTCGACACTGACACAACAACAGAGGCGTCTTCTCAAGAAACAGCCAGCAGTGGCGTGGATAGCATGGAACAAGAGCCGCCAATCGCTACATCTAGTCAGAAGTTGGAGAGTGAGGGAGGCACCGAACAATTCTCCGAAAAATACAGTTCAGAAACGAGCACCAGCAAGAGTAGTGGAAGCTCGCAGGATCCCACCTGGTTTCCGCCTCCTTTGCCGATGAAAAAACGCCAGCCACCTCCTATCGAGCTGCCGCGCGGTGCTGTGAACCAGTCAGCTGGAGGTGAAGAAGAGGGAGCTGCCAGCTACAGCATCATAGACGATTCCATACTGCTGGCTCTTTTCCACACCTGCTTATACGAGGAGGAGGGGAAGAGGGCGTGCACAGCCTTGATTGTCACAAAACTGCTGAAAGCCTCGAACTCTGGGACCTGCAAGGTCGTGCAGTGGCAGTGCGAGATGGGACACAACGGGACATTCTACTCTCAGCGACAGTGTCACATCAAGGGGTCTGGCCAAGTGCTATCGGAATTGAATCTGGATCTGGCCGCAGCAATACCGGTTGCTGGCACGTCGTATCGAAAGCTCAAGGACGTTTTCGATTTGTGCAATATTGCCACGTACACGGATAGCGAATTCTATCGTCTGCAAAGTCATTTCGTATGGGACGCTGTGGACGCGGTGTATAAGGAAAGAATGGCCGAATTGCACGCAGCCTTGGACGAGTTTGATTCGCTGACTTTTATTGGAGATGGACGATACGCCGTGCCTGGTCATACATCTGGCCGCGCTACCTACTCATTCCTTTCCTATGAGACTGGACATGTGGCCTACTCGCGATCTATCGAGCGAAATCACCCCGATGTGACCAGTAGCCCTCAGATGGAGAAAGTGCTGTTCAAGATGTGCGCAGACTGGGCGTTGGAGACTTTTGGTGATAAATTTCACAGGTACAAAGTAGACCAGCAAGTTACATAATTTTCACCATCTGCATCTAACTTGCATAGTAAACGGGGATATTTTCGGACGGTCTCTTTTTCGGACAGAAGGCTTTTTCAACATATTCAGACGGGGAATTTTTCGGACAGATGTCTGACCTCAATGTGCATGCACGCACACCGACATGTTCTGTATTATGTACGTACGTACAAACGTACTGTTGACTTTACGTACTACGTACGTACAAACGTACTGTAGACTCTACGTACGTATAGCGATTGGCGAGCTTGTGCTAGTATTTAGTGGTAGCATACTGTGCGGACCAAATAAGCACAGTACTGAATGGGTGTACAGCACTTGCTTACCCAATTGCATAACGATAAAGGCGGGCAGTTAGTTAGCAATATGTAAGTACATGGAAATAACATACAAAAAAATCGGACAGTAATATTTTCGGATGGAATTTTTTGTCCGAATTGTCCGAAATTTTCCTCCGTCCGAAAATTTCCCCGTTTACAGTAGCTCTATGTATGATCAGGAACAGTACATGGGGGCATGAAGGTCAGAACCACCCAATGATACGCCCCAAATTATTCAACTTTAGGCTTAGTTTAGGCTTATTATTAGCCATATTCCCGACCAGCGTTCCCGCTGGGTGCGTATGTCTTACATCGGCCAAACACTCTTGATTCCTAGTGGCTATGTACGCCTACTGTTGTTGTTTGATTTGCAGATTCGCATCTGACTTCAACGCTATGATTGTGAAGGAGCTGCGCGAAAATTACCCAGGAATAGTCTTCAGTGCTGATGTTTGGCATTTTGTCAAGGCAATCCTGAAGGCGCTGGTGCCACTGGCACAATCGTTCGGCTTACAGGACCTAAGTATGTAAATTATAACTAGCCTTACGCTGTAATCATTGTCATTATCAAAAATATATAATTATTGCTCAGGGGAAGAATGTGACGCGTGTAATGCAACTGTCATTGTTTTTGCCCTTTCGATAGAAAACATCCTATATTCTTTTTTCAGAGTCCTGGGTTACTTCAATCGGGAATCATATCTGGTGGGCAGCAGAGAAAGCCTCGATGGTCGGCCCAGACCCTGACAGACCAGATGGCACACCCGAAGAAGCAGTAAAAAGGAAGGCAGACATTTTGCGGGAACTTGTGCTTAGGTTAGCAAACCAAGTTACATTACTGTTGTTTTGATGTAGGGTATCACGGGGTAAACTCGGCAAGTTTTATTGTGGAAGTAAACTCAGCCATCCATGCATTGCAGAACAAAAATCAACTCGAAGGTTTTGCAACACGCCGAAACTTTGATAAAAATTATTACGTTACGCAGTCGTCCATAATTTCCCCACCACCCTATGTTCACTATAACGCTTCCGTTACATTGGGTCAGACCCCCTCACCTTTGTTCAGAGAGCATAACGTAATTTTTGGACACCCTTTGAAATTCGCCAACCTACACGCGGTTTTCTGTTTGCGTACAAAGTACTGCGCGCGCGTATGGAGTTGCGAAGGTGAGGCGGAGACTTGGCCCAGTTCCAAATGCCGAAACGGGATTTATTTTGCAACTGCCAACGCGCGCGCCGTACTTTGTTGTACAGGTACGCTAATTCAGCGGACTACAAACAAACCCACTGTGTACCAACTTTTCCAGGATTTAGTATGGCATGGCATAGGCAATAATGACTATTTTAGCCTGTTGAAACACATTTCGGGCGTGCATGAGTGGGACGAAACAAGCGCCAGCTACGACGCGAGTTTCCAGTATGTGAAGCGCTGTGAGCATGGCCCCTTGTCAGCTGAAGAGAGTCGGATGAAAAACTGGCTGCCGGTCGGCTCTCCCTCCTACCAACAGTTGGCTGCGTATCTGACCAACCCGCGTTTTTTGGAGAAACTGCCCAAAATTATCGATTTTATTCATACTGGTGGATTGGAATCGCTGCATTCAACGATGATCTTCTACGCTCCAAAAGATCAAAATTTCAGTCTACCCGGATATGTGGCACGAATGCAGGTTAGAAATTACATTAGTTAGAAATTATTTTGAGGGCATATTTATGGTCAAAATATGGTGATCTTAGCTTGATGAGGGAGTGGCTTTTGTAGCTGCTAATGACCAGCTTAGGTACAGATGCAGCTTTAGACGAACTAAACCGACTGACTACAATAAACTGACCCTGGATAAATTAGTACACGTTTTGGATTCACCGTATCCCAATGCACCTATATGTACAGCGGCTGTAATTTAGGGACAGTACAAATCTTGGGACAACTGGACGCAAGGTTCGTCCCAAAATTTTCTGCATTGCATTCAGTTATTTTTGAAAAAGAGGCCAGCAGGCATTGTTGTTCTAGAATTGTCCCAATAGGTCAACATCGCCGTTTGTCCCTAAATGTGGTTATCCCAAAATAGAGGCATCTACAGTACTGTTAGACGCTTCTTTTCATGGTATGTTTCCTTTGTTTTTCCAGTGTGCGGTAATGCACTACAACGAACGGGTGGATACGTCTCAGGCTGAGACTTCTGCTGGAGAGTTACAATTCAAGGTGGTGTGCCCAAAAACAACAACCGGACGTCGCTACCTGGCAAAGGCGATAAAGCAGAGTCAGCCTCTCTCATTTCGACGGGAAGTGTTGCTGCGCACACGAGCCATCAGAAACCGGAAGTACATGGACGATGGCCTTACAATCGGGCAAGCTGTAAGCAAATGTATCGGAGATGATGCGTGGGAGGTAATTTGATAGCCTCCTAATACCAAGAATATATAACTACTGTATTTGGGAAGAATGGGCGATGTAGTGAAAAGGTATGAGGCACAGTCACCCTCTTATTTTTCAGTTCCCCGAAAATAGAGTTTTTGAAAACCCCAAAATTAGACTAGAGGAGACTGGGGCCAATGCCGCTCGTTTTTACACTACGTCGTTCATTACTTTTTCTTGGTACAGGAGTTATTTCTGAAAGCACTGAAACTGCGCAATTTTTGCCTTTTGCCAATCTGCGCGTAAGGATAATTGGCGCCTGAGTAGTGCACAGTCTAGGAATACATGACGGTGGGCAGTTGCGGCATTACGGTATCAAAAATATATAATTGAGCTTTGGGAAAGAATGGATCACACAGTGCAAACGAAAGAAGGAACCACTGACTCATATTCGACCCATTATTTTGGGTTTTATTTCGAAAAATTCATGTGTTCGTGTGGATGACTTGCTTTCACAATGGTTTCATAAAACGAAATAGAATAGATAGATACCCATTAGCCTACTTTGAACCCATTACAGGGTCTAATATGAGTCAGTGTTTGCCTCCTTCGTTTACACTGTGTGATCCATTCTTCCCCAAAGCTCAATTACATATTTTTGGTATTATCATTATCTAACACGCACATGAACAGGCGCGGGACTGTATCATCAAAAATAATTCTTTGGGCGAGAACGAAGGACTCAGTGAAAAGGAATGAGGTAATCACTGGCAGGAAATCGAATCGCCCCAATAAATTCTATCCCTATTTTTTGGACATCATACTTCATCGCAAATTTCGAAATTTGGCGATTGTGATTGTCTCGTTTCTGTTCACTATATTTTTCTTCCCCCAAGCAAAATTATGTATTTTTGGTAACATCTGGCCTGCAGTAAGTGATTGAGGGAATTATTTTTTTCTAATTTGAGATAAAGTTTGATGCCACATTCAGTTCATCGGTTCACCCTACGTCCATTCATCTGTACATCCGACATATCTAGGAGTACCTGGTTCCACAATCGACCATGTACTCCTAGTTACGATGTACGTACGGATGTAGGATGTATGGACGTATGATGAGCGGGGTATGAAAAAGATTTTTTGCCCAAATATTTTTGTGGATCAAATAATATTGGTTTTTGATATTGGTATCAAATGGGCTACATAGTGAAAAGAAACGAAGAGGCATTGTCCTCTTTTTTGCCCCTTTTATAATGGGTTGATCAATTTTCCTTATTTTTATTTTCCCCTATTTATTGGGTTTTATGAAACCTTTATAAAGGGAATTTTCGAAACCTATTTTTATTTTTCCCCCAATAAATACTAGTAGGGGGTTTCGTAGAACCCAATAAATAGGGGAAAATAAAAATAGGGGATTTGAAAAACCCATTATAAAGGGGCGAAGAAGGGGACAATGCCTCATCGTTTCTGTTCACTACATAGCCCATTCTTCCCAATACAGGTGTTATATATTTTTGGTATAAGCATGATGTTTGTGATTTTAGACTGGCAGAGTCATCCGAAGTCAGTGGAAAGCAAGTGATCTTCCTGATCGCCCAGCAAAAGCAGAGCTGATTGCGATGGCGCAGGAACGTCAGAAGAAGAGGGAAGCTCTAAAAGAGCGGATACGCAGTCAGGGATACCGTGATATGGTGGCCCGATACACTCAACAGCGCAAGTCCTTGCAGCAGAAGGAAGCAACTGAACGTGCCATAAAGAGAAAGCAGCAAGAAGAACGCGCAGCGAAGCGGAAGAAAAAGAAGCTGGAGGAACAAGAAGGAGTGGACGTCAGCTGCAGCAGTAGAAGACAAGCAACTAGCGTGCGTGGCGGTGTCCGTGGAAGGCAGCAGCAAGCTGGAAGAAGACGAAGGGCTCGGGGCTCGGGCTCGGCCCCGTTGGGAAGCTTTGCTCCAGCACAAGCGCCAGCTCTCTATCCAGCAAGCCGCAGACCATGTGGCCGAGGCAATCTGGGTCGACGTGGCCGCATGCGATTGCTTCGTGGTTCGGGAAGCCTACACGTCCCTCCAACCTTGACTCCTGTTCAGGAAGAGAAGGAGGAGGAAGTGGTGGACTCTTTTTCAAGTGGGGTGAGTGATGTTCAGAAGGCGGGTACTGTAGCGGAGAGGGAGCGTTACCAAGAATCCATATCTACTGCGATCCCCTCAACATCTGCTCCTCCGCAGAAGAAACGATATCTCACAAGGTCGCAGAAAAAATGAGTGGGTGATGGAGTTTTGGAGCGACTAACCCATTGGGCGAGCTCCTTCTCTACTAGCGCAAATGGGAAAAATAGAGGAGTAACGGAGCGACTAACCCGTAGTGGCGAGCTCCTTCTCTACTAGCGCATAAGGAAAAATGGTGTTTTGGAGCGACTAACCCGTAGGGCGAGCTCCTGCTGTACTAGCGCACAGGGTTATTTTTTTGTTTCGTGTACTGCATTACTTATTCCCTTTTTTCATACACTGACTTGTAGGAATGAAGGGTGTGTTTGTTTGGTTGATGTACTGCATATGCTGAGCAGTTTTTGGGAAATAAATTATTTTCTCTTCTGCTGACCTGTTGTTGTTGGTGAAATCGAAATGGTACAAAAACCACCTGTAAGTAATTCCTCTCTGGTTTCTTAGAATGCATATGGCCATTTACGTACGTTTTTTCTTCCTAGTTGGTTTCATTTTCAGCAGGACGATACAATGGCATTGTCAACGATAACCATTGAGAGTGAGACGATGACTACTCCATATCAGAGTGAGCCAACGCTATCTGAAGAAGAAATTCACAGACGTGAAGCTGCTGAGGATGAACGAAAGAGGTGCCATAACAGCTGGGTACAGAAATGCATAGGTTTGGCGCCTGATTCTGACTGTCCCACTTTACCCCATGGTACCGTACAGTGCATCTTCTTTGCGCTCATAAGCTGCGGATATTTCGACAGTTGCGGAAAGATTATTCGCGCAAAAAAACAAGATTTCCTAGACATTTTCAAGTTTTTCACCACCATTCGCGATTTTGACATATCCGCATTCTCTAAATTGACCGACCATAGTTCCATGCTATGCATTGAGTATGAGCAGTAGGGTACTGTAGGTTAAATCCGGACATATGGGCTAAACCCGGTCATGAGGCCGTTCTTTGTGTGTGGTTCAGGTTTGGCCCACATATAGGTATGGCCGGCTAGGTTTACCCCATGATACCCTATGGCTAGTCGGTTGTTTTAGCCCCCTAATGTATAGCTAGATGCCTATGAGCTTGTGTAACCTGTTTTGGGTTTTGGTCTCAATACCCCAGAACACGTGCTTTTGATCTTGAGCTAAGAAGTATGCCTCTGCGCACCTCTCAAAAACATAAAAAATGTCCCATGCATAGCCACCCCCAACGCATAGCCCACTCTAATGCATAGCCTCATGTAGGACCTCTCGATTTTTCTGTTGCCTTATGGGCTATGCTATGCACCGGTAAGTACAGTATCGTTTGACAGGCAGAACCAAACCTGACGTTGTATGGATTAGTGCAGCTTTCAGTCTGAATTGCTTACTTTCTAGGTTCAACTGGGTCCTAAACGTCGAATTGGGCAATGAGCGATTGAGAAATACCGAGTTTTGCACTTGTGGCAAATGCGATGTTGCGACAATCGGGACACCAAGGGAGGCGTTCTGTTGCAGAGAAATACCATTGCCGGATTTTCAACGGCGGCTGAATGACAACAATGTCAAATGCATGACTGAATTGGATGAATTTCACAAGGATTGCCTGATACAGGAGGTGTGAGATCATAAACGGTTAGACTGAAAAATTGCGGAGGCATCCTAGGCCCTTAGAAGAGAGTTGCGTGTGAACTAGTAGGCTACTTGCGCAAGGTGTGAAATCTCCGCATTTTTTCTGTGGCAAAACTACCGTAAAGAATGAGTAAGCCAAGCCCTACGTAGCTAATAATACGTAATACGAATAGTACGTAGCTCCCAATACTGTGACGGATCCAGCATGTATCAAAAAGCATTTTGCTGTCGATCTATGGTATAAAAAGGCTACGTTTTGCCATGATTTTGCAAATGGGTTCCATTCATGGACTATATAATCCAGCCTGAGAGAGTTAGCTGTCGGACCCAATCGTACTGCGTAGTTTAGTTTGCATGTCGGGTACTGTGGGATAAACCCGGACACGGGGATAAACCCGGACACCTAGTATATCTCAGCAACCATACGGCCGATTGAGACAAGTATTCTACCAATCCATTCGTTGAACTCTCCTCTTTCAAATGAGCTGCTATGTTCGTCATTTACTAAAGCGGCAAGTTCAGAAAAGCTTAGGAGTCCGGGTTTACCCCGTGTCCGGGTTTACCCCACAGTACCCCCTACTTATGCAAAATAGAAGTACACGAAACACGGACATAAATCCGCATTTTATTTTTACGGAATCCATAACAAACTCTTAGTTGCAAGACCATAGTGTTAGGGCGTTATCTGTTGCTGCAGTAAAATTTAGACTCGATTGTGTCGCACGCTGAAATTGTTGTTTTTTATTTTAGAACTTGGTACTAGCAGCTAAACACTATGCCTATGGATCTGATCATACTGTGCCGACCATTGTTGATGGAAATACGGATGACGTGAACAAGTAAGACAGGAAACATTATTACAGTATTTTCTCCGACCCGTGAGTTGTCCACGGCTGTTCTTGACACTTATGCGATATCTTTTGCGTAAGCCATTACTTTACTTGTGCGTGTGCTTCGTGCCATATGAAAGCGAGTGAAGTTTTGTTTTGTTCGCTTCTACGCATAAACATTTACACAAAGTATGCGCACAGGTCAGTCTAAATAAAGCCATCATCGATGCAGTTTCTCTTTTGTTGAATAACTTGTGGCTTTTAGAACCTGCAGATTCACAGCCTATCGATCTGCTACATTCATTTTGCATCAGTACCAACTTGGCCCAGGCATTCGCAGAGAAGTCCCGTGCTGTTCCGTTGCTCAAATACGTGAAACGTTTCCATCATCCAGGGGCATCTACACTGGCTTCAAAGACACCCCTATTGCTCAGGAAGAGAATTCGACTGAATAGGCTTGCATGGTTCACCAACTCTGTTGTTTTATGGCTGATAAAAAGCACAAGTTTTCGTCAACTCTGATATCATGTTTCTCATCTTTGTGCGTAAAATGTGAACGTCGATATGATACCCAATTAGGCGTATGTGATGCGCAACGAGTTCTTGTTTCACCATAAGATAGAACTACGCATGCAATCGTTCCATATCAGCAGCAGCGCGTGCGTTTGATTGAAGATGAAGGAAGAGCCCATCGGTACCGGGAGCAGCAGAGCGACAAAATACGTACGTACGGTACGTGTTTGTCAACAGCAAGAAGCGAAGAAAGCGGTCAATTATTTCTCACGTATTTTTACCTATTGCTTATTTCTGTACATTTCTGTGATGTTTTTCATGCATTCCTTTCATTGTTCTCCGTGCAGACGAAGAGGCAGAGCATCAAGAGAGCTGCATTCACTTTCTGAGTGGGCCCTTTGTCCTTCTTCGCTTCTCATTTTCTTTTGTGGCGGTAAGTTGTAAATTACGCAAACATCACGATAGTCATCGTCGTCTCGACGTTGCGGACGTCGAAAATTCCGGCGTATTATTCAATGGCGCGCAGTTCAAGCCCAAGCCAGATGCCCTTCTCCATACATAAGCGTTTCAAAGAATAACTTTTGTTCCCTGTTGCATGTGCGTGTAATAAATGTACTTACCAGCGTTTTAGCGAATCGGGAACGTAATATTGCGATATTTTTCGGTTCCTCGACCCCGACTTTTTTTATGCGGCCCCATCTTTAAAGGGGAACTTTGCGCGGAAAATTCGGGGTAAGGCTACACACATCATTAGATAGAGCATAAAAAATGCTGCAAAACGCACCAAGTCCCATCCCTCTACGTTGCGTCATTCTTGAGTTACAGGCAAAATACTGATCAGTGAGCCAGAAACTCAGCTTGAGAGCACGTAGCTCGCTAACCACTGCACCAATCTGAATAATTTTTCCACCACCGTGTGCTCCGTTTGGTGTTCTATCTTTTTGTTGTATAAAGTTTCGCTGTATCTTCACTGCCTGTGGAATGGGAAGCCAAAAAACGTGTGTCGTTGCGCAGTTTAGCACATATTTCGTCCATGACGAGGACGTGGACGAAATATGTGCTAAACTGCGCAACGCCACCTGTTTTTTGGCCTCCCATTCCACAGGCAGTGAAGATACAGCGAAACTTTATACAACAAAAAGGTAGAACACCAAACGGAGCACACGGTGGTAGAAAAATTATTCAGATTGGTGCAGTGGTTAGCGAGCTACGTGCTCTCAAGCTGAGTTTCTGGCTCACTAATCAGTATTGTGCCTGTAACTCAAGAATGACGCAACGTAGAGGGATGGGACTTGGTGCGTTTTGCAGCATTTTTTATGCTCTATCTAATGATGTGTGTGGCCTTACCCCGAATTTTCCGCGCAAAGTTCCCCTTTAACCAACTCTCAAGACAAACATCAGCCAACCTCTCAGGTCGCTTCTCACAAAAAAACAGCGCAATTCTAAGCTGCTCCAACACTTAACCTTTGCAACAATTCCCTAAAACCTGCCTATTGTAAGGGCATCACTCATGTTTGGCCCTCAGGACAAACATTAGCTAATCTCCCATACAGCATATCTAAAAAGCCACCACCATCTTCTGCAAATAAGCTCCTCAATCACTCCAACCAACCTCTCAGGTCGCTTCTCACAAAAAACCAGCGCAATTCTAAGCTGCTCCAACACTTCACCTTTGCAACAATTCCCTAAAACCTGCCTATTGTAAGGGCATCACTCATGTTTGGCCCTCAGGACAAACATTAGCTAATCTCCCATATAGCATATCTGAAAAGCCACCACCCTCTTCTGCAAATAAGCTCCTCAATCACTCCAGCCAACCACTCAGGTCGCTTCTCACAAAAAACCAGCGCAATTCTAAGCTGCTCCACCACTCCACCTTTGCAACAATTCCCTAAAACCTGCCTATTGTAAGGGCATCACTCATGTTTGGCCCTCAGGACAAACATTAGCTAATCTCCCATACAGCATATCTGAAAAGCCACCACCATCTTCTGCAAATAAGCTCCTCAATCACTCATCTTATCAAAAATCTCAAAACTACTTAAAGCCTTTTTAAGACCTGCTTGTTTGGGTGCGTAGGCGACAAACATGGCTTGTTGTTAATGCATTTTATGCTTTGCTATATTCTGCCCCAATCAACACACATACATAAGCCGCACATCGACTGTGATACACCAAGCACCATGTCATTTTTAGCGTACGTACGCGGTGCCATGTACGCAAACTACTGTATGCATGTGGGAAAAACATGAAAAAGAAGCCAGAAGATAAAGGGTACTGTGGGGTAAACCCGGACACCTAGTATATCTCAGCAACCATACGACCGATTGAGACAAGTATTCCACCAATCGATCGATTCCTTGAACTCTCCTCTTTCAAATGAGCTACCATGCTCATCATTTGCTGAAGCGGAAAGTTCAGAAAAGCTTAGGTGTCCGGGGTTACCCCACGGTACCCTACATACAGTAGCCACAGAAAGGTGAAGCAGGTTGGGAAAAGCAAAAGCAAAAGCGAGCGTGGAAAAAACAAGCAAAATCACGTTCATAAACGTGCAACAGTACGTACACACAGAAATCGGACGCAAGCACGATAGTCCGTTCGATCCGCTCGCAAAGCAAACGTTATAAATTTGACAAACATCAGCGAGAAAAGGATTTCTGGAAAAACAAGGATGCATATACAGTATGTAGACAGCGCCGATAGATAATACAACCCGGACGTAGTCTAAATGCATAGGTTTCATTACAAAGCACAGAATCACAGACAAAAGCTGTGTCCTCAATGATTGATTGCTTCATTCACAGACCCAATCATCCACCACAACAACGAAAAGCAACGTCACATCACCACCACACACAAATCACTTTGCACCAGCAAACATTCCTCATTCAACATCACAGATACAGTAGGCTTCAACAGAATACAATACAACCCTCTCTACGCCACAGAAATCCCTTGTCTTATGCAGGACAGCTACACAATTACAGCAGCGAACAGATAACAACGTGAAGGGAAGCATAGGAAGAGTCGGACAGGCGTTTTCTCCCGCTATCTACCCAAGATAAGTAGCGAAAATAGCGAACAATCTGGGTCTTTCATATTGGTGGTAAACGATAAGTTTAGAAAAGCTTGGGTGTCCGATTTATGAACCGGTGTCCGACTTTTTCCCATCCTACCATGACGACAGATACCAAAGCCAGTACAGAAGAGAGTGGAGAAAACGATCACAAACGACAATGGTGCGCTTCAGACGTGCACTCCTAGTTCGCTCCGAGTTTGGAAAGACTTCGTTTTGAACTGAAACGAACGTCAATAGCTCACACGTCACCGAATTTCAATCTCGGTTGTTCACACGCACGGTTGGAAAAACGGAGCGAGTTCGGTGCGAACTCGGAGATTTTACATGTTGAAGCATAGTCAGGACTCAGAATTCTGAGTTCACGTCTGAAGCGCACCAGTCTTTGGACTGTGTAGTACGTTCGTACGTACACAACTGTACTGTATCTGCGTGTACAGTGCATACATACCCCGTAAAATGACCGGAGCTCCTTCCATCTGCCTCCGAATCACGACGAGGGCGCCGCTTATCTGGACTCGGTCCTCTGAATAAGCAATACATCATCACGTCATTCAACGTACGTACGCACATACTGCACGTCACAGCAACGGCCTCCATCGCTTCAGTATAATGCACCTATTCACTAATAGAGTCATTATGATCCTGGATGCTTGCAAAAGGTGATTTCCTTATTTTCAATGTGCTTTCGATCGGTGTTCCTAGAAGACTACTGAAAGTTACGTCGACAAAACCGATCTACCTTGCGACCAAACAGGATCAATAACTCAAGTAGTGAATACGACTAGTGACAACGCAACCCCAGGTTTCCTCTGGCCAAATTTTCGCGCACTATCATCGTTTAGCTTCTTTCTCAATGAGTCGAGTATTGCGCTGTTTGTTTGAACTTTGACACGGCTGTGACGGCCATGTACGTACATGTACGTACCGTAAAGACTGTACATTTCTATATAGCACTGCATGCATGCACCCACCGATAACAATATAGCAAAGTTTGGTCGTGCTTCCCCCTATTTTCACCTTTACATACCTATGTACTTGCAACAAGCCAAGCCGCTCATAACTGGTACAAGTAAGCTAGGGTACATACGTTTGTACATACAGCGACGTATCAGCCAATGCTGACAACAAAATACCAGACAGGGAACTGAATTGTAGCCGGTCATTGAAAAAACGCATATGTAGGTGGCACATTGAGATAGAAAAGAGCAAGCAACTAATGCACAACCCCTGCAGCACGATGCAATCAGGCATTTTCAGATTTCAGCCACTCATCGCTCGTATCAACAACAACTAATGTACAATAGGGTAGTCTGGGGGCAATTCTGACCCACTGCAAAGCCATCTAAAGGCATATACAATACGTCTCTACTTGTTCAAAAGCGCTCTGAACCTGAAACAGCCGAAACTAAAGCCATCCAGCAAAGATCAAAAACCAAAGTTTGTGTCAATCACAGCCCATTCATTCAATAACGCGCGCATAAAATAGTCATTCATGATAGTATATCGGCCGGCATTCACCAGGCATTGCACCCGCAGTCAATCCACGTTCTCACTGCTTCTACCAAGAATTCATAAAGTATCAAGTCAGTTTAGGCTCAGGGATAATTCTCGCAGGACGGACCATAGGGTACCACGATACTGTTATGAATTCTTGCTTCCACACCCACTCTGCTCGCAAGCTCCCAAACATAACCAATAAAAATCACAAAAATAAATGGAAATTAGTGTTGGGGCAATTACTAGAAAGCAACCTCTCATGTAAAATGAATGCGGGAATAACCAAAAGCGCAACCCACACCGAGCGAACATCCAACACTGCTGCAATATCCACTAATTGCGCTGTTACAACTGAGGAGGTGAGAGTATCGTAATTTCACAAATCAAGAAATTCACGAAAACAAACGTAGTAGGCACCTGGCCACGTCCAGAACAAGCGCAAGTAGTGGATATTTTTAAGCGAGGCGATTGTGGCCACCCAAAAATTCTGATCATCATCTGACGTCACTTCTCTCTATCCTAAAAGTCTTTCCCGCGCCTACTCTACAGCATTCGTCATTCCGTATAAGTATTCGCCTTGCTCCATAAAGAGCAGTTGGCGTTTCGACCTCCCCGCCGAAAATTGAGCTGTAGTTATCACACAGCTCAAAATTGGGCGTACTTTGCGTAAAAAATTGCTTCGGCGTGCATTGCGTGTGTGTGGATAACTGCAGCTCAATTCGGCGGGAAGGTGGAAAGGACAACTCTGCTCTTATGGAGCAAGGCGAATGCAGTCGCAAATCGCCTAAAATCGACGAAAAGAACATCATGCCCAGCCATGCCATGCCGCCCACCAGTAGGCACGTATACTTACCTGCGCGTGAAAATGATATCCTGAATGAGGTTTTCGAAATCGATGCGCTCGTTGTTCCGCTGGACGAAGTCCGCGTCGGGTGCGGCGCCGGAGCGCGTCACGTTGGTCGCTCCTCCGGCTCCGCCTACTTGACCTCCACAGTCGCAACACTGATGCTTGGAGCAGACGCCAGGGAGCGCTGCTGCTGCTGCAGGCAAGCGCTGTTTCTGCTGCTTCCCGCCAGGCGGCGTTAAGGGACCGGCAACCACGGGCGTCTGATGAGCCGTCTTCAATGCCTGCTTCGTCATCTCGTATTGAGCAGCTGAGAAGAAATAAACAGTACGTGCGTACTATGTACCTACATATGTATGTTTACCGTACGAACTCAATATTATATGAAAGTGCGGAGTGATACACGGGGCTGCCAGGGAAATTCCGGCCACTTCAAGCTTCATTTTGTTGGGAAAGGGCCGCAACCATAAGACCGATTGAGACAAAAGTATGATTCCTTGAACTCTTCTCTTTCAAATGAGCTGGCAAGTTCAGAAAAGCTTAGGTGTCCCGGTCTACCCCACGGCCCACAGTACCCTGTGGCCCGAATTAGCCCTGGTACCACTCACCCTCCCCCCTCCCCTACCCAATATCGTTTATCCCCATAATCACCCGTATGTACAAACTATTCAAATGCCGTTTTCTACGGCTACAACAACAGTTTATTCAATTATATCTCCGCCAGCCCCAACCTACTCTCATCTCATGCCGCGTTCACCAGACGTCTGCACGTCTGTACGTCCGTCCGTTCGTCTACTCGCAACGTGTCCGTCCGTCCGTAAACCCAATCCCACGTCAACCGTACACGGGTTGACGGACGGACGGACACCTAGTGAACGCGGCATCAGTAGAGGTACAGTACATACGTGGTAACTTGAGGCGCATTTCCGCCCCAGTTTTCCGTTTGCGACCCCGAAATTCAGCTGCCAGAGGCGCAAAATTACTGTATGATGATGGTAGATTTGAAGAGGTGCCGGAAGGTGGCAGGCAAAGAGGCGAACTTGGCATTTTGCGCCTCAGGTATTTGTCGGCTACCAACCACCACACCCCCCCCCCCCCCCCCCCTCTGCTACCTACCTACCCCCCCCCCCCCCCCACTTCACTTACGATTTTGGCAGTAATCGCGATGTCCCGACGTGATGGCGTCGCGTACGCCCTGATACTGGACGACGTAGTGCGTGACTTGGCCGTTGGGCTCACGCGGAGGCTCCCACTCCAGCACGATCTTGTCCGGTTCTGGAGACTCCAGTTTCTTCAGCACCGGCGGACCGGGCGCTAAAGTACAACAACAATGGTATCATTCATAATAAAAATGGTATCTATGGTACAAGAGGGGACGTTTGAGCAAATTGAGCTGTGCAATCAGATGGGGACGTGCGCTAAGAGGGGCGTAGTAATCCCGTACTGCGCTGCGTGTTCGACTCACGCACTGGCTGCCCAATTTTTCAAACTGCTTCTCTCGTCCTAGCATCTCTTACAATGGTATCGTTATCATCATTCATACGTATGTAATGTACGTATTTACAAGTTGCGGTAAACGCGATTGGGTTGGTCGATAGCGCCGCCGCGGTATTTAGTGAAAGTTTGGATAAGTGTCTGCGGGGTCGTCGACGTCATTTGTTGTCAATTCTTCTTTTCACTCGCTACTTTTCCGCTTCCAGATGATTGAACAAGGTCGACGACCCCGCAGACACCGATCCAAACTTTCACTAAATACCGCGGGGTCGCTATCGACCAACCCAATCGCGTTACGCAACTCGTCTATACATACAACATCTCCTGTCCCAGCATGTTGCTGACATCAGCTAGCGATCACCTATATTTTCTTAGCGCAAATGGTCCATATTATTAGAACGTAAAAACGAACAAGTAGTAGGGTACTATGGAGTAAACCCGGACACGGGGGTAAACCCGGACACCTATTTTAGTATCTCTCAGCAACCACCGTAAGAACGATTGAGACAAGTATTCTACCAATCGATTCCTTGAACTCTCCTCTTTCAAATGAGCTATTTGGTTCATCATTTGCTGACACAGCAACTTTAAAAGAGCTGGGTGGCCGGGTTTACCCCATGGTCGGGTTTGTTTACCCTACAGTACCCTACATACAGTAGATCTCCTATCGCAGCATGTTGCTGACATCAGCTCGCTACCACCCATAATTTCTTAGAGCGCAACTGGTCCCTATATAATTGGGCTTAGGGGAAGAATGGAGCACAGGTGTAACGAGGAGGAGGCAAGTCCTGACTACTATTCGACCCATTACAATGGGTTTACGCGCTTCGAGATTGTTTGTGCGTGGATGGCGTGGTTTAGAGTCCCCATTATAATTGGTTTTACGAATCCCATTGTAATGGGTCGAATATAAGTCAGTGATTGCCTCCTTCGTTTACACCGTGTGCTCCATTCTTCGCCTACGCTCAATTATACATTTTTGGTAGTTTGTGCTAACGTGCGGATAGCTGCCAGTAATCTGCGACAGCTTGGCAATTGCTTACTGAATTTGGTCCTGGATTCGCGCCAAGGGAGAAGGCAGAAGCATCAATAAGACCTTCATTTTCTTCTGCAATGGTCCTTTTTCAGCGTGGGTTGTCTGCTGGGCCTTTGCCCGTACCGCACAATTTACAGATTCTGCCGCAGAGTAGGAATAGATGAATGCACGGAGAAAATCCATGAATGAATTTCTGCTTTTCGCAGCACGGACAAAGCCCGAAGAGAATTCTCGCTGAGCGGAGCAAAATTATCCTGCTCTTTTTAGCTGTACCCAAAATGTAAATACGTACGTACGTGTAGGATTTATCGATTGGTGTTCAGTCCGCTCGGCGGCAGCTGCTGTAGAAGGGACAATTTTTTGGGGGGCGACGTCTTGAGCGGCGTTAGCCTGAACTATGTATGTATATAGGCACGGGCAAAGTTGGTGGTTGTGAAGAAGAGAAGAGAAGGGGAAAAAATGGGGCGCGGGGTAATTCCGACCACCCACCGTATCGAGAACACACTCACCGGACGGACTATCAATGGGGGGGGCGCTACACACGAACTCCGAGAAAGCTCCGAGCGAATTCGGACCGAGTTCGAAGTGACTTCGGTTTGAATCGCACGACCCCGAATTTCCCCCTGTTACCCTGCACTATCCTCGATTGTGAACAAAATCTTTGACTGGCAGCTCTCTCCTCCCTGCTATTAGTATTGAACAGTGCCCGGGCAATGCGGGACCCACTGTTGTTGACAGCCGCGGAAAAGTTTAGTGCAGCAAGCAAGATGGGCAGGAAGGAACGACGCTCTCTGCATTTTGCGACGCTACTGAGCTTCTGCCTACTGTGTGTACTGTACATACTTGGTATGAGCGGGTAGACAGACAAGCATTGACTCAAACCATCGGCATACAGTGAGTGAGCAGCAGCAGTAGCGGTATTGAAGAGGGGCGGTGTCTTTCTACTCTTTTGTCGCACGTCAATCTCAGGATATATCGGCGGAGTGAGAGCATCTGCTGCTGCTGCGTCCTAGATCAGTTTCTGCAACGAGTTTGCTTTGCTTGCAGAATAATACCGTATTTACCGGTGCATAGCCCCATGGGGGTATGCAAAAATTGAGAGGTCCCATATGGGGGTATGCATAGGGGGGGGTTATGCATTGGGGGGGGGGTTATGCATGGGGCATTTTTTATGTTTTTGAGAGGTGCGCAGAGGCATATTTTTTAGGTCAAAAGCACGTGTTTTAGGGCATAATTGAGGTCAAAACACGGTTATTCTAGTACAATACACCCCCAAGCAGGCTTATAGGCATCTAGCTTGGTGTGGGAGTGGCTATGGGTACTATGACCAGCTTACATAGGTAGGTTCAGGTACTGTACAGTACATATGGGGGTATGCATAGGGGGGGGTTATGCATTGGGCATTTTTTATGTTTTGCCAATATGGGGGTATGCATTGGGGGGGGGTTATGCATTGGGGGGGGGGTTATCTACCGGTAAATACGGTATGCAAAGATGATGATATTAATATGTGCAAACGCAAACATCCTAAAAGAAAAGAAAGGGGGCAGCTAATCGGCAGATATGAATTGAATTACGCAGTGTAAAGTAAACTGAGATGAATGAGGATGACGAAGAGCTCTGGCTTGAGAGCAATTGGGGTGTATCTTACCCCCCTGCATAATCTCAGATGGCCGCCTACACCCCTTGTGGCGTGGCCATCTGAGATTAAGGAGGGGGTTAACCAACTGAATTTTTGACATGATTGCAGGCGAAGAGAAGAAGATTCCGTTGACGTTGGAGCACGCGGATTCGACGTTTCTGCTGGTGAGTTGGAACGACTTCAACATCACGTCGCTGGTGATCGACACGCGACGACACCTCGGCTACCTCGTCTACTACAAGGAGCTGGCCAAGGGCGAAGTGCCCGACAGACACACCGGAAGGGACGCCTGCGACGACACGTAAGGAAGTAGACAGACAGACATACACACGGACAGACAGACAGACATACAGACGGGAAGGGGACCCCTGCGGTGACACGTAAGGAAGCAGCTGAAGTCTGGGCAGTCAGCATGATGAATGATGGCGCGTTCACCAGACGTCCGTCCGTCCGTTCGCCAACCCATATACCGTATTTTTGGGTGTATATTAGAGATGCGACGATAGTGAATTTTTGCAGAAATCGATACCGATACCGATATCGATAGTTTTTCACCAAGCCAATTCGATACCGATACCGATAGTTGCAAGTTTTTCCAAATCGATACCGATACCGATACCGATAGTGTGGGCAAAAAATTATCGATTTTCGATAGCGATACCGATAGTTTTGTAACACTGTGTTTTGAAAAGCAATGGGCATTTATTTACTAGGTAAGAGCAGGAATACACTTCGGGTACAACTGTACTATTTAGTATTTACTAACATAATAAATATATAATACTACTGTAGTCGTAAAGCCACGACAGTAATGCTAGGCCATATCTGGGACAAGTCACACCAATGTATGTTATGCATGAAATGTAGTGTAGGGTACAGCCTGGCCATGTGGCAGACCTGACCACCTAATCTTCTTTGAACTTGCTGTTTCAGCAAATGAGTAGCCAAATTAGCTCATTTGAAATAGGATAGTTGAGGGAATCGATTTATGTTTTCCCATGGTCGGGTTTACCCCATAGTACCCTACAACATGACGCCTACTACGAACTGTATCTAGCACTAGTTGATTTTGCATACTTCTGTAAGTCATGGATATGACTGCAGTTACTGCAAAAACAAATTTATGCCACTACAACACAAACTTAGCGCCGAAATCGATGTGCCCTTGCTTCGCGCATGGCCAAATTTATGTAGAAAAATTACTATCGAAAATCGATATTTTTTACATGATTATTCGATACCGATATCGATATCGATAGTAGGAGCAAGACGAGAATTCGATACGATACCGATACCGATAGTACAAGGAAAGCAATTTTCGATACCGATATCGATACCGATAGTTCAAAAAATGCTCGATACTATCGATTTTCGATACCGATACCGATATATCGTCGCATCTCTAGTGTATATCCCCCTATTGTATATCCCCCCTAGTGTATAACCCCCCATTTGGCAAAACATAAATTTTGTCCTTTGTATATCCCCCTGGTGTATAACCCCCCATGTACTGGAAGGTACCTGACCTACCTATGTAGTAGCTGGTCCTATGCTAGCTATAGCTACTCCTACACCATGCTTCTATGCCTGTAGGCTTAGCTGAGCATGTTTTGTACCAGAATAACCCTGTTTTAACCGCAATCCCTAAAACACATACTTTTGACCTCAAAAACATGCCTCTACGCACCTCTCATAAACATAAATTTTGTCCTATGTATATCCCCACCCATTGTATATCCCCCCCTACTATTTATTTTTTTGCTACGTACACTACGTATTATCGTGCTTCTTTGGAAATACACTGTAGGAACATTTTTCACGGTCCAGGGGTATTTCTCCGTACATGTTGAAGCTTCTGCGTCACTTTCCAGGCCGCCGTTCCATTGAGAATCTCCTGGAAAAAGAGATATTTCACTTGGTAGGCCAGTTGTGCCCCTCACGTGCCAGCAACTTTTCCCCCACAATCTTACCAGCGATCGACGCCTCTTATTTCGTAGAATTCCATTCTGGCCATGCTCCTTCGATATTTCGACATAAATATATTGAATTCGTCGATGAAAAGATTGCGACTTCCTTTTTGTTTTTTCCTTTGTTTTTTCTTTTCTTGCACGCGACAAAGCACGTACTCCTAGAGCGCAGCGAAGCTGGAGCGCGCGCTCTAGGAGTACGTGCTCCGTCGCGTGCAAGAAAAAGAAAAAACAAAGGAAAAACAAAAAGGAAGTCGCAATCTTTTCATCGACGAATTCAATATATTTATGTCGAAATATCGAAGGGGCATGGCCAGAACGGAATTCTACGAAATAAGAGGCGTCGATCGCTGGTAAGATTGTGGGGGAAAAGTTGCTGGCACGTGAGGGGCACAACTGGCCTACCAAGTGAAATATCTCTTTTTCCAGGAGATTCTCAATGGAACGGCGGCCTGGAAAGTGACGCAGAAGCTTCAACATGTACGGAGAAATACCCCCGGACCGTGAAAAATGTTCCTACAGTGTATTTCCAAAGAAGCACGATAATACGTAGTGTACGTAGCAAAAAAATAAATAGTAGTGTATAACCCCCCATTGGACCTCTCAATTTTTGTATACCCCATGGGGCTATACACCCAAAAATACGGTATGGGTTGACGGACGAACGGACGGACAGATGAACACTAATAGGTTGACGGACGGACGTCTGGTGAACGCGCCGTGAATCGACAATCTCGTGATATGCAGTATTTGAGCGGATAATAAGTAATAGCCCGTTCCAATCGGATGTACAATACATGTACATAGTACGCCGAGCGTTGGCCATGGTTGTCCATGTTTTTTTGCATTGCCAGGCGTGCGTCTCCGATGTGAATGGGCCAAAAGAGTTTGCGCTCAAAAAGTATGCCAAACATGCACAGGTTCGCTGTCTGCGTGCAATGAGATTCGATTCATCTTGCTGATTGATTACTATTTATTTCTGAACGGGCTTTATGTTGTAATGTCCCGCACATGACAACGGGACGCTACAGAACTGAACTCCGAATTCTGACTATGCTTCTACATACATGCAAAATCTCCCCGAATTCGGAGCCAAGTGGGAGGTATTTTGGAGCACAATTCGCAGCGAAAATTGCGCAGCAAATTTACGACCCGGCGCATATAGCATGATACAGAACGCACAGACGCTGGCAATTTTGCAGATGTTCAAAAGCGCACCAGTAGTAAGCAGTGAACAAAATGTGCATGTACGCAAGCATAACGTGAGGAGAGAAGTCATCGCAGATGTGAAATAACAAGGCGAAAAGCCGTCGTCTTTCCTTGTTCAAAGAACAGCAAGCAGCAGCGGCTGGCTTGGCAGACGCAACAAACACAGCATCATAGCGCCGTCTCCCTTTTCTCTTCTCTTTCCCCAATCCCCGTGTGAACACAAACGAGAGGGAGCGCGCGTTGTTTTTTGTGGCGCGTGTGTGGGCCAGCAGCGGACGGGCGGGCTAGCGCGCGGCCAGTGTTGCTTTCTCTTTCTCCCCGTGTACAACGACCGAAAAGAAGCTCGCCTTGTTTTATGTGCTGCTGCAAGCAAGCAATATCTTACTTTTGAACGGCCAAAACAAACACTCGCCGCGTCTGTACGGAGGATAAACGGTTGCGTGTGAACAGTGAACAGGGCCCATATTTCGCTCCGAGGCTTCTCTGAGACTTCTCTGAGAGCTCGAGGCTTCTCTGAGACCGTCTGAAGCGCCCCAATGGCAGGGCACATGGCGCGTTCACCAGACGTCCGTAACGTCCATCCGTTCGTTCGTCAACTCAAAAGTGTTGACGAACGGACGGACATCTGGTATACGCGCCATCAGGCGTATCGCATACGTACTGTACGTTTGCTTGTTTGTTTGTTTGTTTGTTTTAGATGGCAGAAGCAGTTTGTGAATCTGCTGGAAGGTCGCGGCTTGTTGTTGGGTCCGTTCAAGGCGGACACGGATTACGCCGTCTACGTGAAAACCGTCATCGTCCATCACGAGCACGCCACAGGAGGCATCTCGGACGTCATGGTCTACCGCACGAAATTCGGAGGTATGTACTGTATGCTTCTTTGTTTCTACGTTCTAATAAGAA